>VYZT01034563.1:1416-23139 GCA_013400735.1 Pomatostomus ruficeps | reverse complement strand
AAAAAAAAAAATTAAAAAAGCTCAAATTATAGCTTTTGAGAAGTAGAGCCAGAAAGTCACCTCAAACCAAGTCAGCACTGAACCCTAATAAGTCCATGTCTAATGAATATTGTCTGCTATTTCACAGATGTTTTATATATATATTTCACATGTCTTAAGCATGTTACAGTGACTTCCACATTCTTTTGAGAATGAATTCTTATTTCAGTCGCTCAATATGTCGATAACTATTCAGAATTACTGTCAGTGGGACAGTAGCCCTCAACCACTTACTAGCTTCTCTACAGTCCTTCTGTAGGCAAATTTCCAGAAAGGCTTTTGGCTCCACAAAAGTCTACAGTCTTAGTTAAAAAGCAGCAAATATAACCAACAACATGAAACTGCAAAAAGTAAGACAAAGAAAACTTTGAAGATCACTAGAGCTGAGATCCAAAAAGACATCTGATTGTATAACAGAGGCCACAGAGTTCCATCCAGGTACTTTTGCACTGAGCCATATAATTTCTGTTTGAACAAAATATATCTTCCATAAAGGCATTTAGTCTTATTTAGAAATGTCAAGAGAGAAAGAATTCACTTCTGTTCTGAGTAGTTTGTTCCAGTGGTTTACGCCAACAATATTTCCAGAGCCTACAGAATGAAGAGATATTTTCTGCACTTATATAATTCCAGTTCTCATCTATGCAGACAGAAATTCATTAAAGACAACAGACTTCAGTAATTACTGATTTAAGCCAAAAACTTTAAGTTTCATTGACTGTCTTTACTTTTAGTATCGTCAAACTATTTTTCACACCAAGAACCCCCAAGATATTTACTTGTTTGACAGGGAAGAGGTGGACTCATTTCTTACACTGTACTGATTCTATTGGATAAGGACTGAGGATGTTTGGGTGTGCCGCCAGCATGGTAAATATGGATCTTCAAAAAATTACTCAAAAAGGTGTGGTCATACACTGCTGTCAAACAAACTCCTGCTGGGTCGGGTACACCTTGGAAAGGAAGTCAAGCATTTGTTAAAGACCTGGATGATCTTGATGACGAATTTACCATCAACCAAGGAACACAGAGGGTGCTTGTTCTCAATGTAAGATCATCCTTTTCCTCTGCTTTGGAAATGTCTTCCCACCAACCCACTTTACTCAGGTGAACTGATTTTGTGTTGTCTTCAGTAATTTCTTTCATTTGCTACATGATATAAATGGTCACAGTCTCCTCAGACATTTGCAATAAAGCTATTGCAGTGAATGGCTGTATGGGTGGGTTCATCATCATCATTGCAGTCAGCAGTTACTGCAAGCCCTCCTACCTCCAAAACTGTCACAGACACAGTCAACTTCTGCTTTTCTCTCACAGCTGGCCTTCTAGCAAACAAATGGAAATGGCACTGCTTCCCTGTAAAGCAGCACAGAGTAATAGCCCTTCACATCAGTCAAAAGCTCCAGTTCAGCTGAGAAGGGAAAGAGTTCAAGTTTGGATGGGACTTGAAGGATATAAGAAAGGGAGTACAGGGAAGCAAAGGTTCATGAGCAAGAATAGTTGGAATGAAGAAAAAACCATGAGGGGAATTAATAAAAAATTATGTAACAGGTAACATCAAAGTTTTGTGGATACTCCTGAAAAGCACCCTATTTCAGGCTACAACGTTGTTCTATTAGATTTTATACATAACAGGGTAACAGCCCTTTGGGGTCTTTCTGGAGCACAACACACCACTACAAGAATGTGTACCATGGCTGGGTTCATCAAGAAAATTAATAGAGAGATCAATATTGCAAACATAGGCTCCACCCTGACTATCATGGAAGTAATATTATTAATCATTTCTTCTGGGACCTCATAATTCTGTTTTTCTGGGAATATGCTTGGGGAAGGCAACTTTTAACACCTGAGCTGCCACTCGATCAAGTATTTCTCACCAAAAATTCACAGAATCTATTGCACAAGCTAAATTGCACTTTCCAATTCTTCCTAAAAGCAAACCATGAAAACTTACATATTAGAACTAGTCTCTGCCTATGCTTTGGTGTTAAGAGAAATAAGAGGAATAACCTTGAATGTAAAAACAGTACTTGGAACTCCAGAAAATTCCTTGCCATTTAGCCTTTAGACACAAGATGGCAGCAAGAAATTCATTTCAAGCATTTGCTGCCAGTAGCTCAGCATTACCTGGCAGTAGCTATTAAGGATATGGGCTTGTGGGCTGGGTTATGGCGAGTACTTGATGGCGTCCACAAACACTCCTGCCGTCACACTGTTCTCCTGTCACCCACGGCCCTGAACTCTGCTGTTAGCTCTGGCCATAATGACCAAATATTTATTGTACTGCATACACAACCATGCCCAAAAATACTGCTATGGCAAATGCTGCTGTCTAAGGTGTGTCAAGCACAACCCTTCTAGTGGACATAAATCAGTGGAAAACTCATTCATTAAGTCTTACTTTCTAAGTAGTCCTTTGTTCCCATTCTTTCCTACTGTGATATTTTTTCTTTCTCATAGTTTCAGCTTTTAGGATCTCGAGTCTTTAGTAGTCCTGAAAATTTCTTTCTTTTTTTTCCTTCTTTTTTTTTTAAGATTTCTCCAACCTGTGATGTTTTAGAACTCATCTGATGCAAAGTTAACAGCTTTAGAGCTATTCAAAAAAGATTTTGTATATTTCTAAATATTCTGTGTCAGAAGGATTTTCTGCCTTTTAAATTCAAGGGGAAAGTGGGGTTTACCATTACACAGGAAAATTACCTAGTTTTACCCCATTGAAAAAGAACAGTGGAAAAATTCAGATCTTTCATCTACAACTCAAAAGTTCCTTAGCATTTGTGGAGCATTCACAACTTCTGCTGATAAGAGAAACTGCTCCAAGGATTCCTGTGACTAAAGCAGTGCTCTAAAATTAAAGGTTTTGAACCAAACCTGCTGCCTGCAACATATAACAGATTCAGATACTCTGTGGATCAAAGGAACACACATATAATACACACAGGCCATAGTACCTTATAAGAATTTTAAAAATAAAGCAAGTTAAAGAGGACCCAGGGCATTCTCTCAGAGACTGCGACATTCTGGAGAAAGATTGCTCATGTTGCAAGTAAGTCAGAGCTGCACTGACATTGCTCCATCTAATGCTGAAGTAACATCACTAAAACACACTAAATAAAAAGAAAAAGAGTAGGAAACTATAATAAAGGTACCCATATATACATCTGGTTTTAGCCATCCATGTCCTAAATTGATTTAACTTCCTGATAGAGAAGCCTCTGATTTTAATTACACAGCCCATCTATGATGTATGTCTGTCTACTTTATTATATATTTTCATTGCTTTTCTTTAAATAATTTTCTTCAGACTGTTAGCAATTGATTTTTTCAAGTGTCTTTTTAAAACACGACTGTCTGATTTGGCCAGATAATACATTTTTAATCCTTTAATATCTCAAAATAAATATTCTGTTTCATAGTAGCCAGACATTGCACTTGACATTACAAGGACACACAGCTATTTTATCATCTTGTTTGGGAAACATGTGATATACAAGTGTACAGAAAATTTGGCCCTTTGTTTAAACCTTGTAAGTGTTTCTTTCCCCTCAGAAATACATATCTGTCTTCCAAAAAAAACATCTCACCAGATTAATGAATATTCCCTTTGTTAAAAACTTTCATATTCTCTGGTCAAGAGGAACAACGTCCAGCTAGTAATTAATCTGCACTCTGGTTCAAGGACAGAATTATTTACTTACAAACTTGGAATGCCAGAGATTGAAAACACATTTTCATCAGGATACTAACAATACTGAGGGTGGAGGTGAGGTCTGAAGAGCTCAGGTGAAATTCTTAAAATTATTACCATGAACTATGTTTGATTATTTACCCTAATTAGCATTGAAGTTTTCACTGGGAATTCTATGTCTGTCTCAAACTAAATAAACCTAAAATGAGTCATAAAATTACATTACGTTTTTTGTTGGAAGTTGTCCTGATGTTCCCACAAATACTGAAAAAAAGTGTAGCATTTCTTGTGTGTTTAGATGGAAATCAATTCTTCTTTTCTTCAGGATTATTATTTCTAGCTTAACATTTTAGAGACCCTGCACTTACTCTTTTCTACCCACAAAGTTCTGAATAGCTTCTCATCTGACCTACATTTGAATAGCTGAAGACTAAATTTCATTTTTAACTTTTCCAGATAGCAATTCCTATTTTCAGAACATTTGTTTTTGTCTGCTGTATACAGAGCTCCCTTCAGAAAACAAGCACTGCTGGAGCAAAAATCTCTCCCAGCAATCTAGTTACAGCAAACAAATTCCTGAGGCCAAAGATTCACATCCCATTGTCTTCCTGGAAGATTTTGTCATGACTTTAAATCTTCACACCTTCTTCTGGTAAACTACAGGCAAAAGATGGAAGCACAGATGTAATTTTTATTTGTCATCCTGGGAGACAAATCGCAGCACTTCCAGTAAATTGTTGCCTAATTTCAAGGAGAGTGAGATTTTTGATTAATCTCCTTGAGCTGCAGACCATGCAAGGAGAAGCACAGACCTGTTACAGGGATGCCTCACACAGAATAACTTTCAGAAGTCAGTTTTCCACTGATGCAGCACAAAGCAGGCAGACTCAGGAGAAGAACCAGAGCTGAAAGGTTCAGTTGGAGGAGCAGAAAGCTGTGACAGATCTTTCCACATTGTCACCCAGTTCTGCACTTGGTGCAAAGCTTTCCTCCACTGAAGCAGGCAAACCTGAATTGGAACTATGAATGCAGCTACAAATTACGTCATTTATAAGCTCAGCCAAAATAATGTAAAACTAATAGTTTGTTTCCCTTCTCATGTATTTATAAACAAATACACCTTGAATATGCTCAGATATTGTTTATATGTGCTTTCCACAAATGCTCAAGCAATCATTGCACAATGGTACAAATACTACATATAAGTAAGCTTCTGAACTGATGCACAAGTATTCATAGAAACCATATTTTAAAACTTCATGATGAACAATAGTGCCAAGCATTCAAAAGTTTATCCAATTTTGTAGCAGAAACCATCTTTAACATGCACCAGAAATTAACCACTTAGAGTTACACTTGAGTTACAAATTTATCTGAATCAATACTGCCAGGGAAATTATCAATAACAATCTTTTTTTTAATTATAAAAATTCGTTAAATCTAAATAATGAATAATTCAAACTATCTGCTTTGTTCTTAAAATGTAGTGAAGTGAGAATCTACATTTATCAAATAAATTATTCATTGCAAGATTAGTCATTCTGTTCTGCCAATACACATCACACAAACAAATTCAATTACTNCATAGAGGCTATCATTAGGATAATGTCAAATATCAAAGAAAATAAATGTAGTCTGAAGAAACCACTTAACCTAACAAATCTTCAGATAAAAACAAATAAGGTAGCTTAAAAAGTAAGTTCTATTACAACATTGAAATAATAGGCTGTTCTGGAAAGAAAAAGGTATTATAAATTTTTGAAAAAAATATAGTTATTAGACAGTATAAATATTATAGGCACAACATTTTTGAATACTGATAGGAAATTTTGCAAGAAAGTAGGAGTCTCTAATTTGGATTGCAGTCTGAGACTCAGTGTCTTTAGAAACTATGACACAAAGAAACTTTTACTATTAGCTCTTCAAATTCTTTTGTCCCATTCACGCACATCTAGTGAATCAGGTTCATCAGTACAGATAACCTGCAATAGAGCTTACATAACATTATTTTGCTGGAAAACAGAGATTTCAATCTACTCAATAAATACTGAATATGGAAAATAGATTAATTTTTCAAACCATGTGACAACATTAAAGACCTATGATATTTTAAACTGGAGTGAGCCCTTATCCTTTATTATCAGTGCAGTATTTGTTATAACTCATAAATGTGATTTGTTTCATTTTGCCTAGACTTTTTTATACTCAAGGGATATAATGACTATTCAGAATCAAATACGAACTAAGCTGTACACACAAAAGTAAAACAAAAATACCGAACAGGTATTAATTTCAGAAAATACAAGTATTTCTTACCAGGGACTTGAAAATAAGATAATAATTGAAGAAAATATTATGACAATTGAATGACTTACGAAGATTTCATTTTTTCCTTCAATCTCCAGGTCTTAAGAATCCTAAAGAATAGGAAAGAATTTCAAATGAAATAACTAAATCTCAAGTTTTCACAACTGGCAAACAAGCTTTACAAAATTAAGAAAATGGGTTTTGAAAAACTAGAAACCAAAATGCAATTAAAATCAAATAATAATATATTGTTGGGACAAATATATTGATACTGAGAATAATCTGATTCATTATTTTTAATAACTGCTGCAACAGTTTATTTTCAACTAACTGATTAATTTTTATTTCATATCATATCCTATAATAGAATCACAGAATGGTTTGGGTTAGAAGGGACCTTAAAGACCACCTAGTTCCAATCCCCTTGCCATGGGCAGGGAAACCTTTCCACTAGCCCAGGTTGCTCAAAACCCCATCCAGCCTGCACTTCAACACTACCAGGGATGGGGCATCCACAGCTTCTCTGGGCAACCTGTGCCAGGGCCTCAGCACCCTCATAGTAAAGAATTTCTTCCTAATTCCTAATCTAAATATCTAATATTGACTCTCTTTAGCAGGTTTGACATAATTCCCCATTGTCCTGTCACTCCATGCCATTGTAAAAAGTCCCTCTCTAGTTCTCCTATAGCCCCGTTAGGTACTGGAAGGTGCAATGTGTTCTCCCTGGAGCCTCCTCTTCTCCAGGCTGAACATCCCCAGCTCTCTCAGCCTGTCTTCACATAAGAGATGAAACCCTTCTCTCCAATGTCGACAGCTTCAGGTCATCTTCAAACCTGATGAGGGTGCACTCAATCCCACTGTCCATGTCACCAACAAAGACATGAAACAGCACTGATGCCAATACTGACCCCTGCGGAAGGCTATTGTCATTAATAAAAGAACATTTCTTAAAAGTCGGCGTTTAACAAAAAATAGAACACATTCTAGACATTGGCTTTATTTTCACTGTAGTGCAAAAGTTCTCATTAAATCTTATTTGAAGAAGACATAATATTGAAAAAAATTACCCAACAGAGAGCATTGTCTAATGTCCAAGTTTATTTGCACTGAGTTAATAATGCAACCACTGTGGAAGTATTTTTCAATGGCTCAGAAAATCTTCATTAAAATTAGGACCTGAAAATATACTAGGCATTATGTTACCTGTGCATTATTATATTTATATTAACAGTCATATCCTGTTATTCAAACCCTTACACAGTAAAGCCTTGCTCTATAAAATCACCACAAAAATTGCTACATAACTAGAAAATACTCCTGCACTATTGAAGTCAATCGTTCTTTTTATAGAAGCTTTAGTGAAGCCAGGGAAAGTAATATTTATGAAAATTATCAATAGAAATAACCCTTTGTATTAAACATATTTTAATATTGCACTTTACTTGTGGAACATTACTAAAATCTGAAACATTATTGATCCTAGGGGAGAAATACATTATGGGCTCCATTTTATACAAGGTGACTAAGTTCAGTAAATAAGTAGATAGACAAATAAAATAAACAATAAAACCAAAACTGAAACATTTTAAGCCCACCCATATTCAAGGAAAATCCAGAGGCTATTTTGATAAATATGAAAATCTAAACATTTCAATCTACAGCCACCATTTTAAAAATAAGTAGTTCAAATTCTAGGCTTGAAGGAAAAGAAAGCAAGCAGCAAAAAACATCAGAAGAAGGAAATGCAATTAAAAAAAAAATTGTAAACCAGACCAAATTGTATAGTCCTAACTGAAAGAGCACAGAAAAGATAATGTGACAGGCAGGCATGTACTTTTAGAAGCAACACTTTTCGTTTTGTACAAAGTGTTCCCTTGGCTTGTCAATGTGTAAAGAACAAACACCAACCAGGAGTCTTATTCACCAGAAAAGGAATTGTGTTATAGCTGAACTCAATTAACCACCAGCTGAAGAATTTGATCCAGGAAGCTTAAGATGCTTAGAAACCAAATGAGTGAAATGCAAAGAATAATTTTTTAATATTTTTAGAATAATTATACTAAAGAAAAAACAGATAAATTTAGGGGAATAAATATAAAAATACAGATATTCTCTCAAAAACAATTTCTTCACTAAGAGAACTAGTGGAACATTATCTAGGTATTATTGCTATAAGTTAAGTATACAACTGTGTGGAAAAAAGTGACTGCCAATGGCTCATTTTCAAACTAGATTATGCTTAAGAAGGTCTCAGAACAGCTGAAGTCATTAATAACTTGATGGAACAGGAAATAGTCCTAAAACTTGGGCAAAGCCAGAAGTGGAAGAGACTGAAAGCAATTTGAAAGAGAAGATCCAAAGTAAGTGTGATAAATTAGTGGGGAGAGGGGAATGAAATCACTTAAATGAAATTTTATAAAGTTCAAAGTTCTGCATTAAAAGAAAAACTCAAATATACAGTATCAAAAAGGGAAGGCTGGAAAAGAAAGAACTGGATAAATTGGGTCACAGACTGCATATGAGTCAACTGTAGATGAATGTTTCAAAACAGAATAATATAATTCTGTGTTTATTAAAAATAAAGCTCTACATAAAACATGGAAGGAAATTATCCACTCTACTAATGACTGGTAAAGCCTCTGCTACATCTATTTTGGTCTCTCAATTTTAAGAAAGATGTGGTAAACTGGAAAGAGTCCTGAGGAGAACAAAGAACAAGGGGAAATTTATAAAATGTGACCTATCATGAAAAAACAGAAGACTGAAGACAGAATTATAATCAGCCAATGTTGACTTTAAAAATTTTAAAGTCTTCACATATCCTGTTTCCATCAAAGGATGGCAAAAAGTAATTAGCTTCATGTGTGAGAGAAGACTTAGATTAGATGTTAGAAAAAGTCTTTATAGCAGGGAGACAGACCCTCCTAGTGTGGGTACATGGCTGGTAGGGAAAGTAACCACAGCATTACTTTGCTCCAAAGCAAAATTTTCAGCTGAAAATGAAATAAGTAAAATGACTGCAAGGAGAATAGGAGGGAGATGCTGAGTCTCCAGCAAACAGCCTCTTTCACTCCCAGGCTCACTCTGCCACATCAAATACTCATGACCAACTGTTTTCCTGGTTAAAACTGGTACAGCTGCAGTGGCTTGAAGCTTTGCTTGGTCTGTATTATCAGGTGACATCAGACCTTGTCCTTTGTCTATGAAATGAAAAGTGGGAAATGCTTTTAACAAAAGATAGTATGGACAAGTTCAGCTGGTAGCCCTGCACCAGTGATCGATTGCTGCCACCTTAACAGAGTGAATTTCACACAAAGCTGTGCTTGTACTTCAGGGAGGTACGATACGAACTTTTTAATTATCTTTTCCTCTCTGATACAGCTATGGTTACATCTAGCATCTTCCTCCTGCCCTGCCATTACACAGACCATCCAAGTTTATGGTCAGTCCCTAGCAAACAAATGCATTGGACAAGAAGGTAACAGTAGCAGCAAAAGAAACTCACCAAATGAGGCATAAGGATATTAGATCTATAACCCTGCAGTTGCAGGAGAAATATTTATTTGCCTCCATCTTGGTATTCTGGCCAAGCATATTTGTTTGGATTTGTAAATAGTCTGGTTCAAATAAGCTGTTTTTCTGAGTAGCTGATTTTAAAGTTTCCTCTTGTGAGGAAATTTTCTTGTTGTTTTGCAGATAAAAATCGAATATATTTTGAAAAGACTGTCTACATGCATGGGGGCAGAATAATATTTTGACAGAGGAAATGCCAATGTTTCTCTGCTTCATTCCTGGCCAAAGTCACTCACCAAGGTATGGGAGGTGCTGGGCAAAGGTCAGGCTTTTGGGTGCATTTTGGCTAAGTTTCCTTCTGGCTTAAGAAGGTTATTTGGGAACTGTTGGCTCCAATGAATGCAGATAGTATCTGTGATTCTTTTTTGGGTAATCCATTTGTTTAGCGCCCTTACCAACATAGAAGACCTTATTTTCAAAGATATAATGACTGACAATTTGACTCATGCTCATCTCTTTTTAATCTGCTCTGGGCTATAGTCACTGCTGCAGTGTGTTACAAGGAGCACACTGCAGTGCAGGACGCTGTTCAGGTGGCAGCAGCTGACTGCTCCACTTCAGGATCTCCTTGGAAATAAAGGCAGTTTCATCATAAGGTGACTTACTTTCTACACACGAGGCATTGGTAAGACTGATTTTCATGTTGCTGCTCTATGCTTGGGCTGCAGAGTTATGGTATTGGTCAGCCTTCTTCACCTTAAACCTGGGGTGCCCCAGGGTGGCACCTGGCTCCTCTTCTTTCCACCACAGTGCGGGCTCTGAGGGCCCAGACTGGACTACAACAGCCTTACTCAAGACCTCAGCTGCCTGGTGAGCAGTCCCACCCTGACCCAACTGAAACCTCCCTCTGCCCACGTTTCACCCAGCACGTTAGAGGGGATGAGAGGGGCTTGTCAGATGCCCCACCAGATGCTTCCAAACGTTTTTGGATGCCTTGCCAGAGTTTACCCTGCAGCTGTTGGCTGCCACGGCTCCTTCTCTTACCTATTCCCAACACGGTACAGCTACACCCCACCCCTTTCTCAGAGCAGCTTCTCCAGCTCCAGTCAAGGCAGGAACACACAGTAAAACTTTAGGCACTGAAGTGCAACACAGGCACAACAGCAACAGACAGAACAGACTGACAATTTCTTCAACTATTCCATCTAAGAGCAGGAACTGACTATAAAAAAGCACTGGAGAACTGCATCAGCAAAAGGTTCAGAGATAAAATAAACACTATAAACATAATACAGCCTTTCATAGTAGGAGAAAGACCGAGGGAGGAGGAACAGTACAGCCTTTGCTGTTTTGACTGGCATCGCTGCTTGTCTCGCTCTGACAGGTTGCCAGGTTAAGGTTTTGTTTTGAGTCAGTCATTTCCCTTTGAACAGTGGCAACTGTTACCATTGTTACCCTGTTACACTGAATATAAAACAAAATTTCCACCAGCAGCTTTCCTACCATATGTTTATTCTAGGAGGCAGCAGGCAGCTAGGATTTGGTAGCAATCACAGTGAGGAAACATTTGCAGGACCTGTCTCAACAATATGATTGCCTCAATCACAACAATATCATACAGAAGGAGACACTGAATTCACAACTGCTGTCCATGAGACCTAACCTAAGAAATCTAATAATGTGAGAAATTTTTTTCTCTTTAATTGAAAGGTTACTATTTCAAGAATCATCCCTCTAAAGCGTAAAGCATACACTTGAAGTATTAGTCCTGAAACTGTGTCAATCATGTTTTAACTGTAAAATGATTTAACAGATTTTTTTGAAACACTTTCACTTTTTCACCGTAATAAATCTAGACACATCCTGGTAAAAGCAGTTTCCCACAGAAAAGCTGTATGAGCGGTGTAAATAGGATTTCATAAGGTTTTCATATCAGCACATTTCATATTAGCACATTATCATTATGAGATGTCTTTGAATATCTCGAAAAGCTATCATGATTTTCTAGTTACTTATGGAAAATATTATTATAAAATTATTCCCATTTTCTTATGATGTAAGTCTTTTCTTTCAGACCATTTAGATATGAGGAACTAGATATATTAAAATCAATGTAATCTCTCTTTAAAAGAACACCTTCACAGTTAAATCAGATTATCATTACAGTGCTTAGTAGTTCAATAAAGCAGTTCAGTAAATAATGAGTGCTCCCTCTCTGCCTGAATTCCTAGAATGGACGCCAAATTACCAGTGATCTCTCACTCCTAAACAAATTTTCTTAAATATTTGGTAAGATAGCTAGAAGTTCCTAGAAGTGGTTGAGAATAAACTACCCATATGGTCTCCTGGTCTTAAAAAAAGCTGAAGTCTGATGTAATGTTATAGGCATTGGGTGATAGTTTATTAATAACAGCTTGTATCTTTGAAAGAACCTAGAAGAGTTAGACTTCCAAATCCAAGTGCCCTTTAAAGGGAAATTATTGCTAAATCCCATAGGTTCTTTTGAAATCCCAGATATCATTAAAAACTGGGAGAGGAAAAAGATGCATCATTTTGACCTTAAAAGGAATCTACCTTCAATAATTTCAGCTGCTTGATATTGAATGAAAGGTATTTTTTTTATGAATGAGAATGAGTGGTCTTCGGCAATCCTAGATTTTAGCAAACATTCACATTACCCTTCTTGTAGGTAAAATAAACTTCTTATATCAAAGTAGTGTAGTTTATTTATTATCCTGCAAGTATCTAGATAACCACCTTTGACTGGTTTAACAGCACTTCGTTTTTTGAACATTAACAGGAACACTTTCTATGTGTGAGATTTATGTCATGCTGAGACAATTTTTACAAGATTCAGAGACCAGAATGTGAAGAAAGCAGATCTTTTAGAAGGTAAGACAAACAGGACAAGGATGGGGGTGTTGAGCTTTTAATGAAATATAGATGCAGATATCATTGCAAAAAATATATACACAAGAAAGAAAAACAAAAGTCTAATCAGCCAAAATTCATTGTTATGGCAATGGATCTGCCCCAGTATGGTTAGCCTGTCCTTGTTTTAACACATAATTGGTCATTTCTCAGTGCCAAATGATTTCTCTGAGCATTGAAATTGTTGCTTTCAGTGTTTCAGCTGGAGGGAATAAGTTCTTAAGAAGAATTACTATGAAAGCAGATTAAAAAATAAATTAAAATACTGTATCCAAAAGGGGCCAGTCTCTACTTTTGCAAGTGTTAAATACAAGACAGGAACTCTTTTTTTCCCAGTTTGCCTCCTTTCCCCTCTACTTATTTATTTCCAAGCTCACAGAGTACATCAGGAAAAGCACCACCGAAAATAATAGGAGTAGGCAAGAGAGGAATACGCAATAGATGTTAAGATATGCACAGAAAAACATGCAAGTGAAAAACAAATTAAATTCAAAGTTTTTGAGTTGCTTTCTTTTATTTACTTGTGCTGAAGACTAACAAGCTTTTCATTACATCACATTATGATCACATTATGTGTAATTAAAGTGTGTTACATTTACAGATTCTGAAAAACTGGTGTGGTGAAGCAAGTTGCTGGAAAATATGTATAAAGATGTTTGGATTGAAGTATTTGTAGCCTTTCACTTAATAATGCTCAGTTAAATAAAATCTGACAGCTTCCTTATTAAAACTATGAAGTGATGTAGAACATCCTCCCTCAAGGACTCCTCAAATGTAAAATAAACGGAATGTAAAGAGGGCACACTTCTCTCTCTCTACAAAATGTTCCCATCTTTTGGCTGAAACAAAGAAGCTGCATAAAGTTAGCGGCATGTCCCAGTAATCAAGGGAAGGAATTGGAAAATAACCCTGCCAATTGAAACTGCAGGAGGTTTTTTGGCCAATGTAGTGTCAACACAGTGTCCCTTTGGCCAACCAAGAGGTTATTGAAACAACAGAAAAAAAAATACATAGAGTTGTCAAAAACGTCCATGGATAGATAGGGTCAAATTTTCCAAAGACAGAAGACTTTTTCAAGCAGACAAAAGAATCAGCATGAATTATACACCTGTATTTGCCAAAGTGCCACATGAAAATGTCTGAGCATAAGTAGGTGGGAACAAAGACGGAAAACAAACCAGTGGAAAATGTCCAATCACCACTTTTCTTTCCTTTTTTTTTTTTTTTTTTTTCCCCACGGAAATAAGTACAAGAGGCATTTTTTTGTTGCCCAGTGTTCTGGATTTTAAAACTTTCAGATATGTAAGAAGTGAAAATCTGTGCAAATTTCATCCACAAAATAAATTCTCAGCTTGGATCTGCTCCGGCAACTTGCACATAAGGAAGTCTAATCTCTGTGTTTAGTGATAATAGTTGCACTTTCAAATGTAAGCACAAGTTCTTGTATGAACAAACCAATCATTAAAGACAGAGGGTCAAAAGTGATCATAAAGTGCCAGAATCTCCTATTGTAGAATTCTTCTAAAAGTTGATGAGCCACTGCTAACATTGGGAGAGATATAACATCTATTGGAGCCAGTAACATTTCTTGCAACTAATTAAGAGAGGGCTGACAACCAAATATTCCAGATAGTTGTGATTGCAGAATTGTCTGGAGACTTGACTGGATTTAGGGGATGAAACTAAACACTATTGTAATATTTTTTTTTCAAATGTATTCTTACATTGGTGGACCTCCTATACCCTCCCAAGCCCTTTAAATAAAACAGAAAATTGTTGACTAAGTCAGAAGACATCTGGCAGACTCAATGGAATACACTGATTGTGTTCAATGACATCTGTTCCACAGAGAAGCATTACCTGGCTCTGTTCAGAATAAGCCAGCTGTCCAGTCAGCTGGAATGAGCAGTCAGAGGCATCTGAAGAAATCAGAAATACGACAAATACACATCGCCTTCAGATTAATCAAGAAATGGACTTTCCTGGCAAAAAGCCAGGCATACAAAGGAAAAAGGATTGCCAATTGATGACCATGTGTCTCTCTAGAGGTATTTCCACAGGGACATTTCTTTGGATCAGGATGATGGGAAGGGGAAGATTTGTCAGTGTGTACTCTACATCCACAAGCAGCTTTCTGAGAAGTGGCAGCCAAAATGGCTTTGTGGCTTACATGAGATTTACATTGAACAACTCTGCTGCCAAATCAAGATTCTTGACTTTGTACACTCTCTACAGGGGCTGTTTCTTGAACTGGAGGGAATAAGTTGTTTATATCATTTTATGGCAAATGACAATATTTCTACAAATATTTTAACCTCTTGCCACAGGGAAAAAAAGAACCCAATCATGTTATGATTCAGGTCTGACATATACCTTAAATAAAGTAATATAATAACATAAATATAAATAAAGGAAGCATTTGGACAAAATGCCCATGTGAAACAGCCTCTAACAGAGTGCCTGAGGGACCGATTTTCTAGGATTCAAACCAGCATCACCATTCAGAAAAGCTTTAAACTAAGAGACCCAAGGAAGAAAACTGGAAAAAAGTCATGTTCAACTCTCCAATCCCACTTTGCGACACAAGCAAAAGAGAAACAGTTGAAAGGGTTCAGTAAAAAGAAAAAAAATCAGTAGAAGCAGCAGAGAGAAAAGTATAAGCAGAGACTATAGGAGTAGTCATGGAGACAGTTCAGTTACTGAAAGGATCATAAAGGATTGAGTTTAAGTGGGTGAGGTAAGAGAGACAACTTTGCTGTTTGGAAACTGTGACGAGGTTACAAACCAGTGGATGTGAAACCAATAGGGGAGGACATGAAATTAGGGAGTAGAGCCATAACAAGACTTGGTGGACTAACATTCATTATTGGAAAGTGGATATTGAAATATATGATAATCTGCAGAAAGCTAGAAATAAAATCAGGAGTAGAATACTGCCATAGTTTAATAAAGACAATTTCTGCAAATAAAAATCTGTAGTAACGGATAAAACCATAGCTTTTAAGGTCAAAATCAATTTGAATGAAAGGCTTTAAAATGATTTAGGGTCAGAACTTTGCCATTGCCTCACATGGATCAAATCTGAACCTGGATGAGGACTTCATTAATATTTTGTTGGACAGAAAATGGCTATCAGAAATGGTATCATTGTGTGGACACATAAATTTCCCAGGCATATTGGAAAAAACATGCTACCAAATATGGCAGGGCCTACTTATTCCTGAATGTGATAGCCAACATATTTCTTCACTAAGTGTGCTGTGACTAATAAGTACCGTTACAAAAAAGGTTCTGGTCAGCTGAAAATGACAGATCCAGCAAAGACCTGGGCCTGGGACTCAATCACAAGATTACAGTGAGTCACCAGAGTGATGATAAAGTGCAATGTGATATTAGCCCATGGCAAAAGCACAGGATTTCCAATAGAAATGGAGATGTATTAATATCATTATAAAAGATAACAGTAAACTGAAGACAGTGCTCCGAGTTACATTGTGTGCAAAGATGAGCTCAGACCAGAACAGGTAGAACGAAGGTCTAGTCGTCCTTGTAGGGAACTGAGAGTCAGCTTTGGGAGGAGAGACAAAAAATGGGAGCACAGATGAAATGCGGATGTTCTCTATGAATTGTGTTAGCATGAGGTAAGAACTGGAGGAATAACTACAGGGTTATGTTGGGAGGGAAATAAAGTAGCCTGAATTAATTTAGGAAAGAAAAAGAAAACTAATTTCCTTACAATCAGCTGCACAAAGCCTTGAAAGAGCTTCCTGAAAGAAGTGCAGGAGCTAAAAGTAATTCATTGGCTAATGATGAAAGATAATGAGGTTAGGAATGGGATTATATGATACAGTTCATCCCCAGTACAGAAGACTGCAAATAATGGTCCAGTAAAACCCTTCCCCTGTTCAATGTCCACATAAAATTATTAAGCATATCTAAGATGCAGCTTTTCATCAATAGACACCAAGCTATTCACACATGACAATTAATACACGTAAATCGGAGAATCATAGAATAGTTTGGGTTGAAAGGGACTTTAGAGATCATATTCCAACACCCCAATACACTTAATACTTAGTCTTCTACATGTTGTACAAAGCTGTAGTGATTTATACTAATGTAAGACATTGTTTAATATGTTTTTGCACTGTATATAGTAAGATTCATAAGACCTACACTGCAGAAAATGTGGAGATATGAGCCAAATCTATGTAGCACCAACTAGTATCAAATACCACTGGCTTTTCACAATGCAAATTACATTTTTTAAGTCCATTTCTTTCTTTCTTCCTCCCATCTTATGTTTAAAACGTGAATATTAAATAAAACAAAAGGGTCACATTTAGAAAGCAGAGATGAAAATGGGTGTTAGCTTTGACATCTATAGTTTAGACTATGTTTAAAAGGTAATAGTATACTACATAAAGTGCTTCTTTCTCCTCTGTCTCAAAGCCAAATCCAATACCACACACAATGCTGTGTGTGGGTAAAGCTTTTTTCAGATCTTATTGTCACAAATGTTACAAAGTTTAAAATCACTAAAGACTTTTTCATGTTATCTAAGGTAGACTTGAGGAACGAACTGCTCCTAGCTGTCACTGAGTCAGTGGACTATTAAAAGGAATGAACCATTTATGACCACTAATAATTTCTATAGCTATGCAAGATAGAACAATGAATTCAGCATCAAAATTGTATTTTTCAGGAAATAAGTGTCTGTGAGTATGGGGTCAGAAAATAATTTCTTTTCAATTTCAGCTATTCATTTTGACGGATATGGGGATATTTCAGCTTTCCTTTTACTGTAGGGGTAGTAGCTGTTGCTGTACAAAGACAAGAGATGAGATATGGATTGAGGCTCCAGTGCAATGTAGTTTTCTTCCCTTTCATGTAGAACTTGAGTCTTTTTTTATACTCTATATATGAGGACCAAATTCAGCAAAGAAAACTATGTAAAACTGACATAACCATAAGAAAGTTTGCAGTTGAGCTCACAGAGAAACAGGAAAGATATTCTCTAAAATTCAAGACACTTTTTGTATAAACTTTACAAAATTATACAGGCTACTGAAATTTCATTACTATTGTCAGAATCTCAGTGCTTGGGCCTATGCCCGTCTGACCTCAGTTAAACTCAAAATTGTCATCTTGATGTAAACCTCCTCTCTAGCCTACACAAAAAATAGCTTGACCTTTCCAGGTAATTAGCAGTTACAGAGCTTGTATGGCTCATTCAGAGAGAGTGAATATGGAACTTGCACATTACATGTGTATTTCTCGATCTATACCAGGAAGGCACAGGTGACGTACACAGTTGGATAGGAATGAAGGAGGGAGGAAAAAAAGATTCATAAATTAATTATACTCTTCACTTCCAGGTGGAAAGTGTAATTACACTTTAAAGTCCACACATGAGATTTTAAATATCTGCAAACCAGATCTCACAAACCTCATACAGACCAACAACTACATTACTTAACTTCAGATTGCACTTTGAAGTATGTAAAATCTGAAAGATAACTAGAGGGTACATGTTACTTTCTCTGAAAAATCAAGCTTTGGGCATTCAGGCTGCTTCTCAATGTACTCACCACGGAAAAGTGTAAGACGTTAAGAAGATAAGTCACAGGAAATGTACTCAACGGCATTCTTCATGATTTCACCAGAACATGAATATAGTAGACCTCCACTTCCAAGGACTGTTTTGGTCTATCTGCCTGTGTTGGGCTCATTGGGGAACATTTTTGACCACTTTCTTTTGGCACAGCATCTAAGAAAATGTGGAGAATGACATGAAATTATATCCACCAAAATCAAAATACATAATCTATTTGAATAGAAACAAAGATTGTTTTCATTATTACAGAAAGCCTTCTGTGATACAAGTCTTAATATTTTAAGATATGTGCTTGTATTGCAACAAGCAGTTCAAATAATTTTCAAACTCAAATCATGGGTAGATTGCTTGCAGTACAGCTGTCCATCTGGAAATTTCAGATTTTGTTTATCTATTTTCACAGGAATTTTGACACATCAAATACTTGGGGTTGCAGAAAATGACAATTCATTTTGACTACACACTGTCTAGGTAAACACTTGTCAAATGAGAAATGCTGAAATCAAAACAGCCTTTTGTATGTGTCACTCCATCAATTGCAGTCTTCCTGGCTACTGGTCCAAATTTTCGTTACTGCTTCCATACTGTGCAAGGAAAAAAACCAGCACTCAGATAATTGTCAATTCTGTAGCACGAAGAGTTGAATGCCATTATATGTTTCTAATGATAATAATATTTCTACCCTGTCCAAAATACATGGAGCAACTGCTGAGGCCTCTTCACTGGTAGCCATCACACTGGGGCTGAGAGCAGACCAGCCTCACTGAGAAATGACTGAAGCAAAACCTTTGAAAAGACGTGTATTTTGGACACTGGGAAATTTAGTAAAACTGAACTAGTCCTAGCTGGATGTGTGAGCTAGGCAGTGAGCTCTTAGGCATCGATGGACATTGCCCTTGGCTCAGGAGTCAGGGCTCAACTTGAGAAAAAGTGAATTCTCATTAAACGCCCACCCAAACAAATATAAATCCCTTGTAACCAGCTGTTCCCACCACCTTAGATTTCCACAAGACATAATAAAGAACCAAAGAGGAATTCAGAAGCAACCAAAAGCCAGAGTGGTAGGAGAAGGTTTGGATCCCAACCTGCCTGAGCTTGGAAAGGCTTCACACACAGTACTTTTCAGCTTAAGCCCATCTGCAGTTTTAACTGTATTTGTCAATTTAAATTAGACCTTCAAAAATAAATTTTAAAAAATTATTTTACTAACTCTTTAAGTGTTATCTTAATAGCTGGGTAAATCATTCGCACTGAAATTCTGACTCATTCAAATGGGCCCTGCCTTCCAGGCTACACAAGTTTATGAACCCCAGAGCATTCAAATGAACTCTGCGATGTAGTTGTCCATAAACACAACAAGCTCCAAAATTTCCCTCCACAGTCAACATCCCTTACTCAATACATGCTCTGAATTCCTCTTCTTCTGCCTTCTGTAATCCTCTCAAACATTTCACACTTTCCAAAATCAACTAAATGGAGACCTGAAATGTAGAGGAGATGAAGAATAAGATAACACAGCATTAGTCCAATTCTCTTCCAAGCACAGAAAGTAAAGCCTAAAGGTTCACTTACCCTGCAGAAATTAAAGATTTTCAAGATTAAGACAAACCTAACCTGCAGTCTACACCAAACTTAGATAAGGAAGGGCCTTCACATGTGTTTATCCATATTTATTTTTCAGGTGCACAAACTCTATGCACCACAATTCTCTGAAATCTTTGCGAAACACATCACACCATGGCAAGCAGCCACCAGAAGATGACCAGGACAGCTAAAGGAATCATTTCTAAATCAACATTTTAAAAAACCCACTTAGTAAATTATTTGCTGTAAAATGTAGCTAGGATGATATCAGAGAGGTACATAAAAGCCTTGAAAATATTTAATTGTTTGTTTTTAATGGTTTGACTTTTAAAAATAATTGTTTTCTTTTAAAATGTATTTAAAATTAGGGAGGATTAAAAATCCCACAAGTATATGAAATAAAGTATTTTGGTGCAGAAAATGTTTAATGTAAGCAAAGCCAATGTTTTATTTGCATTACATTTGGATTTTTGATTACAGTGAGATAAACAAAAATTTTTCGCTATGAGTCAATCTGAAATTTTTTTTAGTTTTTTTAGTTCAAAAAGTAAAGTGAAAAATTAATTATTCATTAAGACCTAATGGCAAAGTTTCCACTAGAAAGAGGCTGGAAGCTTCTACCAAGTACAAAGAAAGTCTTATTTGTTTATTTAAATTCAGTTCAGTAACTGACTAAGTCCAAGTGTATATATGTAGAAGAAAAGAACTGAGGCTAACTTCTCACTTTCCATGCTTTAGGAAGCGTGCTTCTCCCCAAATGTGGCATTCCCATATATATTTCTAGCTCACATGTATTACACATCATATTGCACGTGGATATCAGGTTGCCAGTGTGTCCTATAACCAATGCATCACTTACCCTGACTGAACCCAACCTGGTCCTGTTAGGATGAGGTCACACAGTAATGAAAGTGTTAATAAAGTTATGAATATTATATTAAATTTTACTGCTGAAAGTCATGCCAGAAATTATGTTGTGCATTTTACCACATACAAAGTCTGTCAAACAAGCTAAAAGTAGCCACTGGAGCAGATGCTTTAAACTTCATCTTCAAGCACACCATGCAACCTGGTTCAGTGAAAAATGCATATCAGCTACTATGAAAGGGGCCTGACACACTAAGTTTATAGATCATAAAAAATGAAGAAGACATTGGTTTTCTACCTCAAGATATTCAACAGCTGTGTTTATCCTGAGATTTTTTTTACAGATGGGAAATCACACAAAGTGCCTTTTTTCTAACAGAATTAAGAATTCTTTATAATTCATTTTCTGAGGCCATTAGTTTCTGTCTTAGCCACTGTACATGCTTTCATCAAAATGACTCAGCCATAACTATTTTCACTGGAGTTAGGCACAGGCTGCATAGTTTCCAATCTAGTGCTATTCTTTGTCATCTTTCTTATTCCTAACTCAGAAATTAAGGCCTTATGTTTAAATAAACTGTCTTAGAACAACTGCTGAAAGAATTTATCTGTGACAATATTTGGCAAACTCAGATTTCTGGGTTTAACCCACTGAATCACTTCTAAGCACTTCGGCATCCAGGTACTGTAGCATTCAAAATGCCACCTGCAACACAGGAATGCAGCATCTCCAGAAGTTTTTTTCATAGGCCAAAATTTCCTTAGTGCAGAAAGAGAGCTGCCCATCCAACATGCTCTGGATGTTTCACACAGCTCATGAGAGTCTAGCCAGCCATGGATGCATCCTAACAAATCCTCGGAGGACTTCCCATATGCAGATACTATCAGCATGTCACATAGCCCCTTTTGTGACTAGTGCTCCCAATTACAAGATGGCTAAGGGATGGCATTCCTCATGTGCTGCAAGAGCCAAGCATAAATTAGAGAGTTTTTGTCTTTTTTTTTTTTATATTATATGGCCACCCACCAACATCAATTTTTAGCCTTCTTTTAGTCTTCAAGATCCTGGGCTTTTTCGTTTGTTCACTGGAGCCTGATGGCATGCAAAATTTACTGAATAATAACAGAATAACCTCTTTCCTGTCTAATGATTGGCACTGAGAGAACCTTTTAA
>VYZT01034562.1:275-44794 GCA_013400735.1 Pomatostomus ruficeps | reverse complement strand
CTTGACATTTATAGGCTCAGGATTGAGTTTTCCATTTCATTTTGTGTTATTTATAAAAGTTCATTGCTCAACTTACACTGCTGACTATAACAGGTAATTTGCATGAATCATTAGATACTCTGCAAATTAGGGATTCTTAATAAAATTTACAGCAAGTATGAGCTTTCAGAAATTTTCTTTCTATGTTGATTTGATATAGATTGTTTAGATTTATTAAAGTAGTATAAACCACTCAGTATCATGCTTTAAATATTTTGTAAGGATATATCAGGAAAGTACGGAATTACTAATAGACATCACTACATCTCTTTGCCATTGAAATATTGACAATAAATAGGGTCAACTGTTTAGAAACAGTCTCTTAAACTTAATTTGGTGTGTCTTGTCGTTACCCATCCATACAATTGCAGTACTGGGATTATTAGGTGGTGCAAATGCATTGCAGTGGTGCGTGTGGAATGAACCACAGAGTAAATTTTCTGGTATAGGGGAAGAGTCAGACTTTCAGAAATTATAACTATGATTCTATTGACTTCACTCGCTGCTGATATCGCTCATCATTTCTAAAAAAATCAGGAAACAACTCAAGTGGAAGCTAAAATATGTTACCTTATAAAACCAATCATGTTACTATTATTGTCTTAGTATCATTGTACTTTCTGAGTTCCTGACATCATATATTTGAAAATCTTTACTTAATACTTTATCAAGGTAATTCCTCTCATTTAGTCAGCCAGACCAATCCTAATGAAAAACATCCATTTAGCTAGGTAGTAATTTTCAGCCAACTAAAAATTGCAGACTGCATAGTGTATACCTTTTCTCTCTTTTGGAGGACTGTATGTTTTTAAGGTAAGCAACCTGACTTTTGCCATTTCTTTAACTGTCATACCATTTCCTCTGGTTAATAACTAATACTTCCTTTAATTTGCTTTCTATCTGTGACACCTCATTTTTTATACATTGCTATAACCTGTATTTAATAACTAGATCTGTTATTGTACAGAATATATTAATTAGGACATACAACAGTTAATACTGTTGGGTGAGAAAGCTGAAGCAAGGTAATTTATCCTGCATAAAAAGGAGTCATGAATCATGACCAGCTGCTGTTTGTGCACAAAGAGTGAATGTGGATTTCCATACTTAAAATATGAAGTTGTCCTATGGTGGTTTTTGTCATACTTTTGAGGAAAAAAAATTGTTAGTAATATAAGGAAAACTGTGTCTATTCTTCCATTTGCAAAGCTCATTGATTACATAATGAGACTAATTCCAGGTTCAGACATCACATGTTAAGGCATAATCTTTTTGAGGTCTCTTCTGATTTACTTTTGTAATTCTGTAATTAAACTGAGGAACTGAGGTAATGAATAATACAATGCATTTTCAGGTTTGTGAAATATTATAGGCAGCTCCTTTAAAATTCAACACTATATGACTAGTTTGTATTTGATCTGTTGTATATTTGTCTATGTTGTTTATTTTTCCTTTCTGTCCTTTTAGAACCGCGCACTTTTGTAAAAGATTGGAAATACAGAATGTTATCAATGTTAGTTGTTTCACTTCATAACAGCAAAAATACCAACCAGTATCTCATTCAGAAATTTAAGACATTAATTAAATTCTGCCATCAAGAAGAAGAGTATTTCTCAGCAAGGAAAAATTAATTTGTGATTAATAAGTACTGACACTGTTATCCAGAAGTTTGGCATTCATGGCAATGTGTAATTCTGTTATGCCTTTGAAAAGCATTACAATGTTATGAAATAAATAAATATATACAATGGACAAGCATTTTGTTGTTATTTATATTTAAAACTTGGAGTATAGTTATAGGGTTTTTTGTTCCATTTGAAGTAATGGAACTTCATTAATGTTATACTTGGATTCATTATAAGGGAAATAGCTTCTTTGTGGTTATCTGATGAAGATTGTACAGCAACTGTATTAAGGAAAATACTTTTAAAAAAATGGAGAATATACAGGGACCACTTTGAAAACTAAGGAAAAATGTAATCCCAGCCATAAGAAAACATTTGCTTCATACCTGTCATTCATTCACAACACCTGTGTGCGACATTATTTGTGGAAAAGGGCATATGGTTATCTTCACACTCCTTGAAGTGGTTCTCTTTGCCAGAGGGCTGTTCAAAAATCCTATTGCTGCCAGTAGCCAAGGAGTTATTACCACATTTGGAAACTGCCAGGAAAGCTAGGTACTGCCCTATTTCCCCTGGCCATTCTCTGTACTACTTGTGAGAAAAGGGAAATTTGTGTCCCCCACTGCAGTGGCTCACCATCACAATAGGATCTCTCGGCGCTGTGCTCATCACCCTTGCATCCTGCTTTCTGCTATTAGTGTGCTGTGAAGCAACTGCAGGGCTCCGAAGCCTGTCTGCTGGATGTAGGTGAATGTTTATTCACAGCTGTAAAATAAGCCTTGTAGAGACAAGTGTTAGACATGAGAGAGAGAGTAAAATCCCCATTCTGAGTTAGTTAAAGGAAGGCTTTTTGTTAATGTCTGAGAGGCCATGGTTTTGTCTTGGCTACATTGCAATGATCATCCTGCCTGAAGCTGCTTCTTTTCTAGACAGACTTATACCAGGATCAGTATATGTAGCAAGAGATCCATTGGCCAAATTAATTTTGCTTATGCCAAGCCAAAGTAAACAAGAATGGCCATAACTTACAAAGCAGAATTTTGGGAATGGCATCATGTCTCAAGATGAATTGCTACAGCTGTCTCAAAACATGTGTCTTTGTAAAGAAGGAACGTTTTCCACATTAGCTGTACTGAGCTAATTGCCATTCTCTTTACAGCTATAAAAATTTGCATTGTCTTGCTCACATCTGTGTTTTCTGAAACACAGCATTCTTATGGTCTTCTAAGAACTGGTGCAATAACATAGTATTGCATTTCAGGAGTTGTAAAAGACAAGTCTCAAGCCTTACTAGAGTAAAATTGCTTTCACCTTTACACAGAGATTTGCCCGATGCATGGAATAACCTGTATTTGATGAAACTGCTCTGCAAGAGGGACTGGGACAGACTGCACAGTGGGTTTTTTGGCCATAGGCAGCTTGAGGAAGGCAAGGTAAGATGACAGATTGAATGGCACAACTAAACCCGTTATTACTATTGCTTTTCTGGGTCAGAATACAAGTCTAGTAAAGACAAAAAATGCTTTAACTGAATAGGAGATTATAGTAGTCCTGCCACAATCCCTTTTTTAAGAGGCAAAGGGAAGTGATTTTCCTTCTCCTCAGCAGGTAAGAGGCCATATCTGCTAAGGCTGGGTGCAAAAGAGTGAATAGCATCTCTGAGAAAGTAGGCAGGAGTCAAGTAAATTTGCCAAATATGCTCAAATTGGAGATGTCATTTGTCTTTGACTGAAAAGATGAAAATAGGGAATGAAGACCATAGCCTTCAAATGTCATTGGAGAAAAAAGATCAGCTAGAAACAGAAAGCCCATCTAGGAAAAGAAGCAGCATGATAGCCCTAGGCCTCATGTTTCTTTACAAATGGAGGACTGATCAGACAACTATTTCAGGTGGATCTTATACGTGTGTATGTGTCTGATGAAAAGTAATTTTCACCGTAAAAGTATTTTCTGACTAAGAAAAAATTGCCAGTATTTTTTCGTAGGTGACTAAGCTGGGAAAAGAATCCATGACAGCAGTAGAATATTCCTGTACATCATGTTTCATTTTGATTGAATTAAAATGATGAATTAAAGTGACACCATAATTTCTTTCATTGTTTTGGACTTTTTGACATAATTTCTTCCTATGAGACTGCATACAAGGTTTGAATTGAGTTCACAAGTTATTAGGTACCTTAGGTTTTGTACATACTTTGAAACATTTAAACTCGTATTTTCATCTTAATATTTTCATTGCAATCAAATCAAGATAATATCCAGACATGCAAATTGTCCAAATTAATGCATATTTTTAAATATCAAAATTACTATGGAAACTAATACGTACATCAAGTACAAGGCTGGAAAAAACATGGGACATAATAAAAAGAATCATAAAGAAGACAAGGAATTTGCAAATGAACATGACAGGTGTGTCAAAGTATTGCACTGCAGGGAGTTTACCTCTGAAGCTTTTGTGGAAACGGTCCTGAGGTTTTTTTTTTGGTATAATAATTTCACTATTGATACTGGTAAATATTGCAAGTGTGCTTGTGAAATTTGCTCGATAGGCAGAACAACATTAATAATACAGAGAAGGAGTGGGACATCATTTAGAAGATGATGAATGATAGGTGTGGTAATTGAAAAACATTTAAATATTAAGTGAGGGTCACTTATTAATATCAGTTTTCTACTATTAGATCTCTTCCATTCCTGTATATTTTTGCTTTTATTAATTTTGGATAGTCTATATTTTGTTTTGCCAGTGGTTAATTTTTAAGTATTTTTCACATCACGCCTGATAGACAAACTGGTTTTTAACACAACTGGAAAATGGTGAAATTATTTTTTTCACTAAAAATAACTTGCAAAACAAAATTACCTTAAACATGAAAAAAGTATTACACACTGAATTGTAAATCCCCAAAAGCAAAAATTTGTAATGAAAGCTGAAAAATATTTCAGCTTTTGTAACACCAGCAGCCAACCTAAAAGGAGTTGAATCTTCTAAAACAGATTCTGCCTTGTGATGGAAGATAGATTGGCCTGTGAGCCTGAATAAACTTTGTCTTTAATTAGTATGCAAATCTCACCTGCTCTAGGGCTCTTTCTCTTTCAAAAACTATGATCTATTTAGTTTTTCTGTGTTTTCTGGTGAATAATCTCACCCTGGAGGTTTCTTTTCCATTCCAATTTTCTTCATACCTGTAATTTTCAAAGTATGCTGTACTCTTTTCGGTCAGTATGTTCTTCAAAGCATCAAGATGAGAGATCTTAACATTTCAGAAATTAAAAGAAAGTTGAAACAAATGCAGACATTTAATAATAAAAATATTTTTGCTTAATCCTATAGGATAAAATTCTCTTTTGCAATGCATGCTTATATATGTCTAAAATCCATACAAATATTACAAAGAGGACTATAGATATTAAATATAAATTTCATTCATCTGGTAAGCATTTGACTTGATTAGCAGAATATTTAATACCAGAATCTTAAATAAAATATAAATATGCCTTTAAAATTCAATCTTTGACTATTAAAAATAGTGATGCCTTTCAACAGAAGGAGGATCCCGCTTAGCCAATGTCACTGACAGAAACCATATCAGCATGTTATGATGTATAGAAGATTTCTAAATATCTGTAAAATTCTGAGACTCAAACCCAATTCCTCTTTGCTACCTTTCCATTTTTGCTGATACGATTCCCCGTGTCAGCATGGAAGGTAAATGAAGCATCTAAACAGCTGGATCTGGTTCAGGATGTGGATCTTTTGAGGGATATATTCACATTATCCATCTTTAGACAACTCCTTTCAGGACTCTGCCTTCTAAATAAGCAGCTCTTTTTCTGCTCCTTGGGTAGGAATGTTAGTTTTCTAGGCTTTAATGGTCAAAATCTTCATAACCTGACTCCCTTCTACTATGCAAATAAGTCCCTGGGCCTGACTGCCTGTGCACGTGCACACTCCTCTGCACACAGACACATGATCAGGACCTGTGGTGGCAATTCCTGCATGTTTAGAGGCCTTTCCAAGTGCAGTGAATAACAAGACTGTACATTACACCTTACACCATATATATTTAATGTTGTAAGGTCTCTTCTATGATATGCATGAAGTGATTTAGCTACTCTTGCTCCATATGTGTGATTCCTCTTTGGTGGCCATGAAATAATGAAAAAGGAATTAAATATACCTGTATTTTATTTTCCAGCTGTGTGCAGGGGGCATCCTTGGACAAGTCACGTAGATGTACACGCTAAAAAGTTTTCAAAGGCTCCAATTAATTCCAAAGGCATCTTTAAAGGTTTGGGCTTTAATCTTTCTAGCCTTTGATTTCCTTAGCTATAAGATGAAAATGTTACTATGCACATATTTCTGCAGCCCTTTGGATACTCCTGGATGAAAGGTCCTGTAAAACTGTAAACCATGTTTTTGTTATTTTCTTAGTGGCCACTAAAGGGAATTTTGCATGGAATATATAAGGATTTTAAACTACAGGGGTTTGCAGAGTTTATCAGAATCAAGGAATTTGCCCAACATATTTATGTGACTATTATGAAATAAAAGCACCAAACATAAATAATACATGAAAGTATTTAAACTTTTTCCCTACAATTTTTTTATTATTTAATCTGATTGGATGGGCAGCACTACTGAAGCTCTTCTGGGAAATGTCTCATTCTCCCAAGAATGGTGCTTCTCAGTAAAAGGTAACTATAGGAAATAGTTTTAGCATCAGGGAGTCACCTGATTCTAGTTCAGCACTGAGAGGTGGAACCAGCAATCTTATTTGCTGAAGACTAACCACAGAAGAATATTACAGGTGCCAAAGTAGAAAATTGTTTGAGGCAAAGGAGAGTAATAGGTCAAAGAGAAGCTATAAGCCCAAACAATCAAGAAAGAGAATGTTCTGCATCACCGTTTCCAGAATGATCACTATGATGTTGATTTGGGGTATAAGAATGCACAGAAATTGGTGGAAGCTTTGTTTTGAGCAACATGTAAGCGTGAAGGAATCAGTCTGTGCCCTTCAGTGACAGCCAGGTAGATGGCAGGTCCTTGACAGCTGTAATGCACTGACCTGGGGGAATGGGACGGGAGAACACGTCCAGAGCAGTGTGTGCTTCCCTGGGGGCTCCTGCTGCTTCTGGATGCACAAGTCCCTGCTTATGGGAGAGATTTATTTCTCCCATCTCACTATCTTGCTTGCAGGTTAGCTCTGTGCAGCCTGTTTACAGGGCCATTTTCCTGCTGTGCTTATCAGAAGACAAAGTCAAATTTGAATCAGAAAGTTCTAGTTCATCAAGTCTTATTTTAAGTACTTAGGACTCTGCCTTGATTTCAAAGCCTTTCTCAGGCATGTTCAGTAGCTCTTCAGAGAAAACAAGGCTTTCTCAAGTTTGTATTTCAGTTAAGCTAAAGGTTCTTGTCCAACAAATGCTAAAACTAGCATGAATCTGACCCAGCTCAAAAGCAGTGCACAACCCAGGCTGAGTATTGGGACTGGAAAAAGCCTTACTGCAGGGAAACATATTCACATATATTGATATAATTGAACTGAGCTGTCTAAAAATGTTTTGCCAACTCTTATTTTATCACTGGGGAAGAAACTCAAACATTTCATATGAGACAGTGTCAATTTTAGTGGACACTTTGAAATTTATAGGAGAATTATGGACTAAATATAATGTCTAGAACGAGAAATACCTCCTTCAGTAAGATGGAAAAGAGTCCTCTGCTATGCTGAAAGAGGTGGAAACTCCCAGTGTTCCACCAGATTCAACTCTTGATGTCAAAACAACTTAAGCCTCCAGATTGACAAGGTACTATTTTAAAAGTATGTATTTTAATATAGCATTTTATTAATTTTAAAAATTCATTTATGGAAAAAATTAAATCTTGTAATAAGGTAATAGAGCAGAGATTTGTTTAAAAAGAAAGTTGAGGGTTCTTTTCACAGTTCAAAGTAATTTAGGATCGAACTAATAAGAAACCACCCCAAATCTCAACATTTTTGTGGCATTTTGAACAGTTTGATACTTCTCATCATTTTGTTTCCTGGTTTGGTCCTGTGTTCCCGTTTGTCAAATTATTTGCATTATGCCAGTCTTTCATACCAAAAAAGGCTATAAAATCATGTTAGAGCAATGTGGATTTGAGGAAATCTAGAGGAAAACCAACAACAACATGTCTACTGAAGATCTGGGAATAATTTGCACTAATGCAGTAAAATTTTCAATGTGTTACTCAGGACTAAAAAAAAGAGGCTGAAGTAAATTTATTTCTCAATTTAATGATGAGAAAGCAATATTCAAGAGAATGCAACAAATTACCTTTTCGGTTCATTATTACAAATATTTCTAAGGACTTAACATTATTGGTTCTGATTCTGACTCAGCAGATTAGGGTGAATATATTACCTTCAAAACCTTACTGACAGAAGGGAGAGTCTTTGTACTTTGCTTCTTCCATTCCAGGCTTCTTTTTTTCCTATTCCTCTCCAAAGGGTTAAGCTCAGAAGGAATGAAAGTGACCACAGATCCTGGCAGATTTCTGTTTCTTTCCCTTTCTGTCTCACACAGATGACTGAGAGAGAGCTGCTCTTGAGGCAGGTTTCTCAGGCAGACATGAGACCAGAGCAGGTGTTAGCAGACTAGACAGTGATGCATATACTTTTTTTATTATTATTCCTTTCTTTTAAATACATTTTTTATCCTGAAACAAGTCTCTTTGTCTTCAGATGACAATTAATATCTTCTATCTAGCAAGCTGAGTCCTCATCATCTTTAAAGAAGCACAGTGGGTAAAGTCAGTTTACCCACACTTCATACCTATTTAATTTTAATCTTCATTAATTTTCTACAGGCAGGGAAGAAAAAGTGAAATCCCTTTTTAAAACAGAAATTTCTGAATTTGTCAATCATTTTTGTGGAAGAAGAAAATGAAAAGAGTTAAAATGCTTATAGGGAGTGTTTATTAGAGTTATATTCAGGAAGAAATCAAAGCTAAGGATAATATTTGATGCAAAAAGAATGAGACAAAGTATCAGGTTTTGGTACTTAAAGAGATTTTTCAATTCACATAATAAAAACCAGAATAAACTGGTTGTTGCCAAAGAGGGTTTATACAACCCCATTTGAAAATGGCATTGAAAAATTGTCACTTGGACAAAGTTTCAAAGCACAGCATCCTTTCTGCTGCAACACACACCTGTACCCCATTTGTTTCTACCAAAGCCAGAAGGAGACCTGAAAATCACATGAATCTCTTTTCTGTCAGCTAAAGGTATTATGTGAAGATACAGAAGAAATTTTATCCAAAAGATACCACAGTTTCTGCTCTAAAGAAAACATTTACCAAAAGCCTTGCAAGCCCTATAATTTTCCAGTTTCTGTTTGGGAAATGTTGACTATAATATAAAAATTTAAACTTTCTCAAACTAATTCGCTTTAAAAAAATCTACTTTTCTTCATAAGTAATGTCCTGGTCTAATTTGTTTGAAGTGTTTTCCCTATGTACTCCTTGTTTGAGATGAACAATCTAAAGACCTGGCACATATTTTTTAGCTTCATTCTTTTTCATTCTAGCCAAGTTCATCTCTATGACACAAAACTCTTGAACAAAGAAGCATAATTTTCAAATATTCACAAGGGAAGGAAATGTTTTCCTTGTATGGGCTTCTTTTTTGGTTTTGTTTTTGGATTTTTTGATGTTCTGGTTAGCTGTATAGCTATAATCTCTCCTGCTTTGTAGAGTGTGCATAATAAATGGGGGTTGAAATTCCTTAAACACTTTAACCTCGCTTCAGCTATTAATCTCAGCAGCCATTTATTGGTTTGTATGCTGCAAAGCAATGGAGATTATCCTTTAATTAATTCCATTGAGGGGTTCAGCTGTCATCATCAACCACAATATGGTTTCATAAATTATTCTTGTTGGGTAAGTATAATGCAATCTATTATAACATTTGTATTAAAGTGCAAGTAATAATACTAGAAGTCCTGTGCAAGGAAAGGATATATATATATATGTATCTCCCAAATGCAGTAATTAGTATTATATTAGTATAATAATATTAGTGATTAGCATAGTACATTTCCATATTTCCAAACCATTTTAAATATATTTCAAAATCCATCAGAAAATAAAAAGATAATGTTTTCTTAACTCCTACATGGGTAGCTGTCTTAAAAATGAAATGACATCTTACATCTAGATATATTAAAAATGGATCTTTAGAACTCTACTTGAGATCTAACTTTCTCAGTAATTTGTTTGTACTATTGTAGCTTAATCAGTTATAATAATGCATATTTTTACACGTGAATTTTTGATAAGTACATGAGGTAAAGCATGTAATACTGCCTAACGTATTGCATAATATTTTGATCTTGGGAAGCGGAAAATGCTTGGCTTGGGCACCTTTTCTGTTACAGGGCTGATTATGTGAGAAGATGTTGTGGTGTGCTGTTGGCCAGGTTTCTGTTTTTCCTCATGGCCAAGCACTGCTGTCTCCCCCCCCCAGTATCCGGTTTCCCCCCCGGAGGGCTCTGTATTTCACAATCCTATACAAAGCCCGCCAAATTCAAACCCCACACCCTTACCTCATAGGATATTTGTATCCTCCCCCACCCCCTTGTGTTGGTATATATGTAACTGTAACATGCTGTGCCAGTGCTTCTCTGGCATGACCCCAGCATCAAATAAACCATCTGAGGAGCCTCTCCGCTTGTCTCTCCTTCCTTGGCGTGCCTGTAACACTGGTGGGTTCGGTGAAACCTTGCTGGACCTTTGCCAGCCCTCCTCCACCCCTGGAGCAGCCCAGCAGCCCCTGAAACCGTGGGGCGGCATCGCGACAAGAAGACCTGTTAAGTGGGGTGTTTTCTCTAGCATGATACTAAGCTGAGCTTAGCTGTTGTTTTAGTTCAAAACTAATTTGTGTGCTGATAGTGTTGGTGTCAGCACAAAGTTTGACTTCCAGGGCAATGCTGGGAAATTTACTCTCTTTGATGCTGTTAAGTGTTGAGATTTCAGTCATACCTAAATTTTAATGGAGGTAGCAGAAACAAGTCTGGAGGTAAGATGCCTCTTTTATGCTCATACAGGCTAAAGTCAGGAGCTGGGCAGATGTCAAATTTCAGATCAGTTCAAGCTGGCAGAATAAGGTGTCATTATCAATGCTGCTCTTTTCCTATGAACTGCTTTCAGTAGGATTTCTTAGAGATTGGCAACTTTATCTGTGCTAAAAAATTAACCAGAGAGTGTGTTCTCTCTACAAGTCTTCATCTAGCATTATTATATAAGTTAATTAATTAAGTAGAATCCTCCAGACAATCTGCAGAAATAGCTTTATTAAACCCCTCAGCACTGTAAGATACTGTGAGGCCTCTTTGTGGAGTCGATGTAAATCCTAGTATTTCGCTGATCTGGGCAAAGAAAAGCAGAGTTTAAAATGAAAAGTCTTCTATACTAATTATAACTTTTTGGTTATACAAATCAGAGATGATGAGCTATTTTTCATCTTAACAGATAGACATTTCTGTGATTAACTAATTAGTAATTTGTGGTATGATTCCAATATATAAGTTTACTTCTCGCATTGTAGGTCCAGTGTATCCATCAAGTTGTTCAAGGACAGAAGCAGAGTTCCGTGTTTGCTGAAATTTTATTAAATGTGTTGCTTTGGGACTTTGTAGTGGATAACAATAGAAATTGCAACTGCTCAGTGTCCCGTAGAAGCTCACATAACACTGTATGGCCTAGAAGCTTAAATCATCACTCAGGGTTGGCATTACAGCAGACTTACACCAGCTACCAAGACTCTCCTTCACACTCTGTGTGTCACTGATGTGGTTATACTTTTGTGAACAGCATTTCACTGCGGCAGCAAAGTCCTGTTGCAGTGAAAGCAGCCCTGGGAAGGCACGTGTGTGCCTGAGTAGCTGGCAGCAGAGACAGGGTGCTGCCAGGACCTGCTGTTTGAATGCAAACCAGCCAGCAAGAGCTGCCACTCAAGCCAGCTCAGGAACTGGGACTACAGCAGTCACCACTCAGGTTGAATATGCTCACTTAGCAGGGGATCCAGGGCATGAGGTTGTTCCCAAGAGCAGATCCACGTTTCTACTCCCTCACAGAACCACAGAGGGTTGGAAAAGACCTCTGAGATCATTGAGTCCAACCTGTGACCAAACACCACAATGTCAGCTAGCCCATGGCACCCAGTGCCATATTCAGGCTTTCCTTAAACACCTCCAGGGACCGTGACTCCACCATCTCCCTGGGCAGCCCATTCCCATGTCTAACTACCCTTTCTGCAAAAAAATTCCACCTAATGTTCAACCTAAGCCTCCCCTTGAGCAGTTTAAGACTATATCCACTAGTCCTGTCACTAGTTGCCTTCTTCTGGTGGATGGCATTATTTACTCCAGAAAAACAACATGCACAGTGGAAATATATCCATCAGGACCTGTTTAATGGTTGTAGAAGAAATGACCATCTTAATTTTTTTCATAGATAAAATACAGTTTGTAGTCTGTGGGTTTAAAAATGGGACTTATTTTTGGGTTTTGTTGTTTCTGTTTTGTTTTCAGTCTTTTAATTTTTTTTTTTCCAGTGTCATTGCTTCCTCTTAGACCTCTCAGTTCGTGAAATGCAGTGAGGCTCTGCAAGATGTATTATAGAAAAATGGTAATAACTATTTCAGAAATCAAAAATTGCTCTCAAAACATTGACTTTGTGATCATATTTCCATAATTTCTGTTTTACTCTTTACGATAGCAGTTTTAATTTTTTGACTCAGAGGGCTGATATATTTCCAGTTAACATAACATGGTGATGTGTTGAACGGAAAAAACACTGGATCTACTGATAAATCTGATTTGTATCGAGCCTTAATGCTAATATGTGGAGCAGGTCAGAAGTGTTGCCAGATTATCGTAATGACTCACATATATGTGTAAGTAGTTTACCATCTGCACTGACTATTAATATTAATTCATCTGATGACTGGATGAGAAGCAAACCCAGTTCATTCAGTATGAGAAATTGAAAACATGGTTCAAAGCCTCCACAGTCAAATTGTCCAGGAAGAGACACGATACACCCAATTTATTAATGCTGGGTTTGCTACTTTCTTTAATTATTTAATAGAAAAACTTTGACAGTTTAATTATAGTGTATAGTTAGACTATAGTGAACCTGTGTATTAGGGATTCTAGCCAATAAAAAAAAAAATTTCTTGACTTATTTTTATCTGTAGAAATTTGTACATCTGAACAAAAGAATAGTCTTTTTAAAATGAGAGCTATTGCCTTAGAGGTTCATATCCTTACCTGTGATGGATTCTCTAGTAGCTAAAGCAGTATAGCAGTAGCTAGAGCAGTATAACATTCTCATAATATTGAGTGACTAAACAAAAGAAAAATTTGCTTGCTACCTGTAAGTCCCTGTATAACATTCTATACTATAGAATTCTATAGAACAACATTTTATTTAAATCTTTAAAACGGGGTACAAGTCACAGCTTAATTTTTTATTTAGGAACTTAAAAGGAAAAGAAACATTTTCTTTGAGAACAGTTCAGTGAAAAATTATGATAAATGGGAACATCATTACTGTCTGTATATCCTTTTAGGTGGGCTCTTCACACGCAGTGAGGGTAGTTCCATTTTGCCTGTGAGTCTGTTTGTCTGCCTTCTTTTTACATCTGTCTTGGACCAGCTCTTTAATAGGGCTAGCAGAAATTGTCTCTCATGTGACCGTTCTCCCAGGGTTAAGCAGGGAGCACTGGGAAGGACCTGGAGTATCACTCACCATGTGATACCTGGCCTTTCACATCACTTTGGTGGCACTGACTCATTGGAGCACTGGGGACAGCTGTGTCTTCTCCTGCTGTTGTCAATGAACATGAGTGGCAGCACTGGTAAGCTGGGTTGAGAGGCCAAGAAAATTTTTCAACCCCACTACACCACTGGAAAAGGTAATTTGTCTCCTACGGAAGACAATAGCATTACATTGTATCTTTCTGAATATGTATTTTATAAAAGCAGAAACCTGGAAGATGAGGAAAGTGGAGTTTGGATGCACACCGAGGGATAATGCCTCACCCTTCATCCCTGAGATGGGTACCAGGCAGCCAGAGGATACTGATTTTGGTATGAAGTGAGGATACATGTGCTACAAGGGCATGTGGCATGAGGTGCTATGAGCAGAGATCATCAGCTTCATCCACCATGTTTTTCAAAAGTTTTGATTTGGCTGATACTTTAAATGTGTACAATTTTCAACCAGTCACTGTAGCATCATATTAATGAACAAGAATATATGAGATTGTATTTATCAGTTAAGACTGCAGTTGAGGCATGCCTGTAATTAGTTACAGGCAGAAATGTTATGTTGTTTTTAAATGCTTTTTCCCTTTTTTAATCATACTCCAGCAATCTGTTTGAACAAGCAATCTGTGACAGACCAAAAAGAAAAAGAACAGAATATCTTAAGTGTTTAGATAGTCTTTACTACCAGGCTGAGATGTGTGATTCTTCTTTTTATGATTCTTCTTGACATCCTTTGACCATTCTGTCACTATATCCTCTTCATTTTCTCTCATTTTCATCCAATTAGACTATTATTCCTTAAGAACTGAGCTGCAAGTAAACAGTCTGCTCCTTGTCCTCCCATTCCTTTCACCTTGTTTTGCACTACAGACAACAGATCCAGCATGATAAGTCACTTCCCTTTTAAATTTTGCTCTGCCACTGCACTGCCCCCCACTACCTCAAAACAAACCCAACAACAAACAACCACAACACTCCTCCCCCCTACCAAAACACTCCTCCCCCCTACCAATTCTCAGTAAAAGGGCATGGTGTAGAGTAATTATAGAATCTAAAGACAGTTAAGAAATGCTTTAGTATAGTCAGAATTATGGCTTGAACTTTATGTCTGTGGAAAATATAGGTTAATGTGTCAATAGTAAGATTACTTGTAAAAACTGTGTATCAGATTAAGATGACTACAGGCAGAAAACCTCAGCAGTATGGAATATTTTTCAAAGAACACCAAATTATAGGACAAGCTGTGTAAACATGGATTTCAGAGTATAGAAGTACCTAGCTTTAAGCCCAGAAGAAAACTCAGAAGTATTTTTTTATATTTTATTATGCAAGAGTAGTTTTTAAAATAAATCTTGAATTGGGATGAAATAAATTCTTGTAAGTGGTCCCTTTTCTTCAGAAGGCAATGCGTAGTAAGCTTTGATACCAGTCCTGTTACTAGAGTTTGACAGAGGACAAAGAGCTCTCTCTGAGTAGGGCATATACAGCCCTGCAGTCAAAAGGTGGGGGTGGGAGAACAGCCTGACCAGCCCTGGGAGCATGATATGCTTGACATCTGGAATATCTTGCCTTTGTAATGCAGAGGGAATGGTTTTTGTGTTGGATCAGGTGACGAAGTCCTGGTGCAGGGCAAAATTCAGGAGAGATGTTTATTCACTGCATTTTTCCTGGTCTAAAAGCCAACATACAAAATGCAATCAATAAAAGGGCTGATTAATTATGCCTGACAGGAGCACCATAAGGAAGGCCTGAGTACAGCACAGTTGTACACAGGACTGATTGCCAGTATTACATCTGGGGACAAATGAGGAAATGGGGTCTTAATGAGACCTCTACTAATGCCTCCTCCTGCCACCTCCAGTGCACTGCCCAGCCTTGGTGGAAATAGATTGTTAGTTAGACAACTGAGGAGCTGATTGTGATCAGGGATTTTGGAGCATTTTATCACACGTTTACTACAACATACACTACATTTCTCAGCGTCATGGAAGATCAAGAGATATGAAAGCATGATGGACAGATGAAGTAATCAAAAAACAAGGTGTTATATCCACATGGACAAATTGTACAGTAAACATAAAATTAAAGCATACAGATTTCCTAGATAATGGGGCTAACTTTGGAATTTTTTTTTTGTTTTCAAAAAGGTTTATGTTTTCAAACAGGGTAATTATTGCAGTTCTGTTGAAAGCAGTGTAATTATGTTGATTTACACAAGCACAAAATCAGACCTAAATAGAAAAACAGGAAAAGAAAAGCACTTCCTCTCCTCTCCTCCAACATTTAATCTTCTTTGAAATGTGAAAGGGTCCTCATGCAAAATGAAAGCAGATTTAGAAATAGTGAGAATATCTGAAAAAATAGATGGCTCCATGGATTTATAATAATGATTTCTCTTGATTATTGCACTGTCTTAGATAAAACAGGAGAAAATTTCTACCACCACAGAAAAGATTCAGTAGCTCTCTAGACATTTAAATTTTTAACAGATAGCAAGAAATCTGAAAAAAGTAAAATCAAGAGCTCTGCACAATATATTTCTGGTGGCATGATATTGTGTTTTGTGAATGACACCATTTATCTTTATTTCTTTGTAGGTGATGCTCACTGTGAATAATTCTGGTGTGGGCCATGATAAGAGTAAAAGCAGATGCAGGAAGTCTGTATGATATAAATAATGATTCTGCTTGACAAAATACTTTTGACATTTTAAGAGGGAGGGGTACTGTTGAGCAATTTGCTCTGGTTTGTTGCTCTCCCATGAAAGAGCTAATTTAGTCTGGTTAAAAGCCAGCTTTCTCATTGGCTCTGAAAAAAATTAGTACTTTGTGTGCAGTCCATATCCACAGCTTCCCTGGGAGCTGGCATTATTAACCAAATGCAAGTCCACTCCTTTTCAGGCATGGAAAAGAACTGGAGGAATATTTTCTAGCACCTATGTCTCCTCCTGTAGAAACACACTCTAAAACCACTTTTAGAGAGTTAATAAAACACTGATATAAAAATCTGCATGTCAAATACTAACAATAATACTGGTGATTACATTTTTGCTTGCTGTGGGGTTTATCTGCTATATTTTTGGAAGTAACTACAGGAAAAGAACAAACAAACAAAACCCATGCCAGCAGATCTATGGAAGGTATCCTGGTATAGACTGGCACAGAGTTAATTTTCCTCTTAGTAGCTGGTACAGTGCTGTGTTTTGGATTTAGGGTGAGAATAACATTGATCACACACAGATGTTTTGGTTGTTGCTGAGCAGTACTTACCCTAAGTCAAGGACTTTTCAGTGTCTCATGCTCTGTCAGTGAGAGGTGTACCCAAAGCTGGAAGGGGGCACAACCAAGACAGCTGACCCAAGTTGACCAAAGGAATATTTCATACCATAAAACATCAGGCTCAGTATATAAACCATGAGTTGGATGGAAGGAGACTTCTCTGCTTGGAGACTGACTCGGCATCGGTCAGCAGATGGTTGTATCTCACTCCCTCTCCTTTTTATTACCATTATTATTATTATTATTATTATTATTATTATTATTATTATTATTAGTTAATCTTCTTTTACTTTGTTCCAATTATTAAGCTATTCTTAACCTATGAGTTTTACTTCTTTTTTGGAGATTCTCCTGGCCATCCCACCAGGGATGGGGGAAGTGAGTGAGCAGCTACATGGTACTTTGTTGCCAGCTGGGTTTAAATCATGACAGAAGGGGAAAAGAAGGAAGGTTAGGTAACAACTATTTCAGCTAAGCTGCTAAAGGGAAACTTGTCAGCTTTAGTACCCTTCTCTGGACACACGCCAGCACCTCAATGTCTTTGTGTAGTGAGGGGTCTGGAACTGGACAAAATACTCAAGGTGTGGCCTCACCAGTGCCTAGTACAGGGGGACCATCACTGCCCTAGTCCTGCTGGCCACACTATTGTGGTACAGGCCAGGATGCCATTGGCCTTCTTGACCACCTGGGCAACACATTGACTCATGTTCAGCTGCTGTTGACCAGCACTCCCAGGTCCTTTTCCTCCAGGAAGCTCTCTGGAAAGTCTCCTAAGCCTGTAGCACTGCATGGAATCGTTGTGTTCCAAGTGCAGAACCTGAAGCTTTGGCTTGTTGAACCTCATGTGATTGATTGGCCTCAGCTCATCGATCCAGCCTATTCAGATCCCTCTGCTGAGCTTTAAGATCCTCCAGCAGTCCAACACTTCCACTCAATCTGCAAGCTGACTGAGGGTGATCTCAATCCCCTCATCCAGGTCATCAATAAAGATATTAAACAGAATTGGCCCCAAGACTGAGCTTTGGAAACACCACTTGTGACTGGCCACCAGCTGGATGTAATTCCCTCCCTGGGACTGTCTATCCAGCCAGTTTTTTACCCGTGAAAGGGTGCACCTGTCCAAGCCATGAGCAGCTATGGCCCTTCCTTAAAGAGGAAAAATCAAGAGAAAGGCCTGGTATCTCTACCATATGCAGGAATATGGGAAGCATAGAGAATTTAGCACAGCACAGTTCAGGTCTGCAAGAGAGATTTTAACTGACAGAAATTATATAATTATACAAATGTTGTATTATAACAATCAATCCCCCAATTATTGTGTTTTATCTTTTATCCTCATCTCTTCTTAAAATAGATCTTTCCTTTTAACAATTAATTTATTAGTTTGGTTTGGTTTGGTTTGGTTTGGTTTGGTTTGGTTTGGTTTGGTTTGGTTTGGTTCTTCAGAAAATAGCTATTCCATCCTCTGTTGATATATCTGCAAGACTTAGTCTACTTTCCATCCTGCATTCTTATACTCTGATTATCAGGTTTCATTGCTGCTTTGCCAATAAACTGCATTCATGCTCTCTGAGCATCCAGTCTCACCGACTAAGGTCACAGGGCTTATATAATGAAAAGACTGTTAGATGAGGTGATTATTTTGAGAGATTTTACCTCACTGACTGTTGTTAAGATGGCCTAAAGCCTATCCATTAAAATGGATTTTTTTACCTCTTTATTAGTGCAGCTTAGCACCATATCTTTAATATTTTGTGGGTGAGAAAATAAAAGTGGGATATTATATTTCCATGTATCTTACCCATTTCAGTTGTGCTACTGAAAAAAAAAAAAAGGGGTATCCTTGTGGCTGTTGAAAAAAATGGCTGTACAAACAAATGAAAAAGTATTTATTTGGATTTTGTTCCCTTGCTTTTTGCAAATCTCATTTCCCTAGACTGTATCGCATCTCTGGCTGATACTGGATATTTTATTGTCTTTTATGATGCTAATTTGCGCAAATGGAAATGGTTTCATGTCCAAAGCCATCTTTTTGTAATAAGTATATATATTTGAATAGAGCTTTGTTTCAAACCAGGAAATTTTCCTTAAAATTAAATTTGACTACAAGTTTATTGGGCTTTTATTTTCCTTTAAGTATTTTCAACTAATGTGTTATTTAAACTCTGACATATGCTAAAAATACTTAAGTTTCCAATTTATTTACAAAATGTCTCAGGGTTACAAGTGTCTCCCAACACGTCTGCTGTTTGGGAAACAGCACACAGAGGATAGATTTGGCTTAATCTACAGTCAGCTCTTGACTGTTGATGAGTGTCTCAGAAGAGAAAGCTGTCTAGGGTGCCTGTGATACCTATGCCTGTCACTTAGCGTCTAACAGCACCATCAAATTAAGTTTCATTTCTTAAAGTTTTAGCTATTAGGATTTCGGTTAAAGGATGCTTGATTTTAATCAAGTGGTTGATCATATATTGTGAGGAAATACCTTCTTTTTCTATTTTCTCCTTTTTTTAAAATATTTTTTTAAACATAGTAGAGAAAAAATCTAGAATGTTAACAAGACTGTATTTGGCCATGTGAGTGGATATAGTGAAATACACTCAAAATCACAAGTTTCAGTGGACTACACGGGAGACTATGACATTCCAACTAAAAATGCACAAGGAAAATAATAGGTAATGCAGAACATCTTTAAGTGAGCTCATTTGCTTTGCTCTTGAGAATTTTCAGTACTGTCTTTGTTTCAGCTGAATGGGGCTTTATTATTTTAATTAGCTTAATGTCTTTGGCAGAGAACTACTTTTGCAACAATACAGGAATAGGACAGGAATAAAATATAAGGAAATAGCACCTCAGCATCCCTGAATTAACCCATCTGTAGAAATAATTGCTGATGTTAGGTATGCTTGACAGAAAGCTTGCAGCAGCACTGCTGTGTTAGTTATCAGCCTAGATCTATATTCAATGCATCTCTAGCATGATAAATAATTCCTTTTGAAAGAGGAAAGGCTGGATTTTTTTTAGAAAATCACTTATAAGCAGTGGAAGTATCAAGCAGGATAATTGCAAGAAAGATTTAAAATGAGCATAAAACCACTGTGGCAAGTTGCTTTCATTTTACTGGTAATGCCTTACTTAAAAATGGAGAATAACTTTATTCTTTGTAATGTACTCAAAGAACTTTTTCTCTAATATATTAGACATATTGCCTCTAATTATTAGTCTCATCTAGATAGAGATTCTCTGCTGTGTCTTCCTGAAAAGCTCATGTAGAGACATTTTTTCACTTCAATTAAACCTAGCCTTTCTTACAGTGCAGGAGTCCAGGGTTTATCATATGCTGGAGCAGACTCTCTAAAGCAGTCTCCCCTGTGTATCAACTGGAATAATGTCTCTTCTTTGGCCTATATGCAGATTTACAAAGAAAACACTGTAATTTCTCCTGGAAAAGTGAGCAGACCCCATGGCAAGGCAGAGGGGCAGAAGCTTTGCTTAATTTGGGACTCATGGCTGGCGCTTGGCTGATGTTGCTCATAGCCTAAAACTTTCTATTTGGATGCAGATGGAAGTAAATGACTGATGTGATCTCCCATAAGGCTTGTATTGGTCTTCTTGATGGGAAGGAGGAAGAAAAGTGAAGATGTATTGCACTGTTAGGAAATTTTTAAACACATGCTGACCTGCAGTCTTGTGTTTTTCACCCTCAAGTTACTGGACAATTCCATTCCAAGCATCACGACTTTTTGGTCAGCAGAAGAAAATTTACTAAAAGCATGTTTTGGAAAATGATTGCTCTCATTTATCCTCCTTTTTGCTTCCCAGCATTTAATTTGATTTGTAATCTTCGTTTAAAGAACAATAAAGATGAGAGTCTTTATGTATTGAAAAACCCATAAATTTGTGTTAAAAATCATTCTAGGAAAAAGAAGCTATACAGTGAGCTATTAAACTTATTTTCAGTAGGATTCAGCCTGTGAAACCTTCACATTTACACAAACAACATTGGTAAGAGTGTAAAGAGAAAGCATTTTATACTGTGCCAAGTTATGCACCTAGTAAAAAAACACCTACAAACATTTGGAAGTTTATTGTAAGGTTGTATAATTAAGCTTTTTTTACTTTTACTCTTCCTTCATACTCGTTATGTTTCTGTGAATCATTAAGTTTGTGGCAACGGTGGGAAAGGTAGTTACACTGCACTTGAAATCAGAAGAAAGTATTTGATAAAATGTAGATGGTGTTCTCAATACAAGTCAATTGCAAAGATGCCCCAGCCAAATATTACTTTTTTCACTAGAATCATGCATAAGATATGAAAGTATTGCTGTACATAAACATGTACCATTTTTCAACCATCATTCAAATCCCAATTATTACATTAGGAATTTTACCCTTCTAATTTAAAAACCCTTAAACATTGTTAACTTTTCATGGTGAGATATTTCCTATATAAGAACCAGGGCACTGTCCCAAAGATCATCTTTCTTTTTCTATGCTGTTCATTTACATTTCTGGGGTCTGATTTTAGTTTTACTTCTGTTTGTCTCCACTGATCTCGTTGAGATCACTATTTCTTCTACATGGAGAGTATAAAAAGATTTAAATATGATAAATAACAGTAGAATCACACTAAGTTAAAGCCTATATTTTAATGTTTGTAAGATGAAGGTACTATTCTTTTCCTTGTCATTATCATGCTCCATACATTATGGAGTTCCTCAGTACCTTCTAAAACTTAACATATTAAATGTGGCTTTACTGATTATACCAACTCCTCCTTCCCTTTTTCTCTTCCATGATAGGTTCAACTTGGACCAACCCTTAAGAGGTTTATTATACTCATGAAAATGCAGCAGCATTATCTCCTTATACTAGAATTTATGTGCAAGAATTAAAAGAAACATTTGGAGGGATATTTAGAATAGATATAAATACATCTGACTTGATTAAAGAGAAGTAATTTAATTTAACAGAAACTGTTAAATAAACAGCTTGTTGTATTAGGTGGCAGAGTTCTGATGCCAGTGAGTAAGGTTGCCAGAAGCTTTCAATCATAAGTCTCTGTTTTCCGTTTCTGATAGCACTGCCAAATGTAAACCATTGTGGCTCTAATACTCTATGCTGGACATATCCCTCAGATATTTTGTTAAAATTTTTATTAAAATAAACTCTTCCTCAAGAAAGCTTAAGAATACAAATTCTATTCTCCTCACCATTCCTCCAGCCCCTACTTTCCCCCTCTACCCCCTGCATTGCATCCTCCTGCCGTGTAGGAAGGATAAAGGGGAGAAAGGGAAGAAAGGAAATGTCTGGACAGGACAGAAGCAAGAGGAACTGTGATAAAGAAAAACACTAACGGGAATAAAATAGATAGAAATGAAATAAATGTTCCCAAGGAAGATACAAGAGATTGAATAGCAGCAGGGGAGGAACCGTGGCATTTATGTTAGGGGGATGAATACAGGCTTGTGTGGGATATGAGAGAGAAGTAAAGGTGAGGGTAGGAAAAGGCAGACAGGAGTCAGCAGAGGGAGCAAGAGCTTGGGAGCTACAGTGGGAGAGGAACTACGTAGGAGGCCAGGCTAAAGGAAAGTCTAACAGGGAACTTGGTGCAGAATGTTTAAAAACCACAAAATAATTTTTTTTCCCTGAGATATCAAAAGTAATTTCATCATTCATGTGTATCTGCTTTCCTTTATTTATAAAAAGGCAGAGAAATTTGAGTATGCCTTCATTCCCTGAAGAGTAGGACTAGCTGGAGACTAACAGTGTTACCAATGTTGGCACGGGTTTAGCATGGCTATCCTTGCTGAGTACACAAAGGGGTCATCTTCTTTAAGCAGTGCTATGTGGTTCATTGTTTTTTGTAAAGCCTTATTATTACACTGCCTCTGAACTGTGCCAAAAGAACCCAGGGCTGCAACTAAAGGACCCAGAAATTATGTAATATCTGAAAATTAAGGTTACTCAGGCAACCTGAATTATCACTCCAGGCATGTATTTATTTTGATCCAGTCTTTCACTCTACCACAATCACTACCACCACATGCTTTTTTTCTATCCCTCATCTCCATTCACCTCTGGGTCTTTATAGGGCAAAAAGGTATTCTCCTCTGTCATTGTCATATTCTTCGTTGGGACTGGAAACTCAGGTCTGCTTTGTGGTGGTGGGGATTAAAGACTTCCAACTGGTTTTCAGTAGCTGGCTTTCACCGTAAACCTTTTTCTTGCTCACATCTGAAGATCTGTGTGTGAAAATACAATTATATGCCTACCTTGTTGCTTAATGAGTTTTGATGAATGTCATTGATCAAGTACAGCATTATGCTTTGTTTTCTGTCTCAGATTTATTTTTTTTAATATTACTTTACTCTGTAAGGCAGTAGCAGAGAAATTTAGTGATAAACTATTCTGTATCTCTATTACTATGCTACTAAGATACTCCAAAGGAGGATTATATTCAGTTGTATATAGTGTAAATAGAACACATAACCCAGGTTATGAGCATTTCACTGACTTCATCAAAGACATTAAAATTACAAAAGCACTGAAAATAGATTATGCTAGCATGTTTTGAGCTCTGTTGTTAGAGACCCAGGCGATCCACAACAATGGAAGATGATTGTTGTTGATTATTTAACTGCACCTCCTGGTGCATTTCTGTTGGTAAGAAAAGGAGGAAGAGCCATGCAGTAGAAAGCATAATGTGAGTGATACTATGTGAAGTGCTCCCCAGACAGTTGTGTTTCTGCACAGGAAATCTTTGGGAAGATCATGCTAAGATCTTATATTACTTTTAGCTGAATCAGTCTTAAGCCCTTTTCTAGAAGGCATCAACACACAGACACTGGAATAAGTCCCTGAGTGCTACATTGCACTTTGTTGGAAAAGTTATTTTGCAAAAATATCTTCTCCCAATAAGTTAAACCACTGCTGTCTTAGCAGGGATTGTAATGCTGCCTGTTCCCCCACTTGTGGCAAGTGTTTAATTGAAAATCATTTGCTATATGATGATAATACCATCATCATATAATGAAACCCATTGTAGAAATCAGTGTCCTTGCCAAAATGTAAGTGAATCAATATTTTTAGCAAAATCAGCAGGTATATATTACTGACATCCACATTATCAAAATTATTATATGAGTTTATAGTAAAGTAACCTGCCTGATAGCTTGTTATATAGTAAAATTGTTGTGGCTGTGACAGTGAAAGAATACAAAAGTGACAACACTTCTTCCTACAAGCATCTTTAAATAGTAGCGTTCTGTCTTCTTGACATCAACTTGTGTCATTCCTAGTTTTAATATGCATCCAAAAATGGCATATTTTTCCTACCTCACTAGCACAACTGTCTAAAACTCTGAAAATGAAAGTGACACTGGCATTATTTTTGAAGACGTAAATTAAGATTAAGTACAAATATGTGTGAATTTAATACATCTGTGCCTGGGAATATGCTAAAATAAAATTAAGTCATGTTAAATGCCTTCAAACTGAAACCAGATCAGAACTAATCCCCATTTATCATATTAGTAACTGAGATTTTTAACCTTATATGGAAGGGCAGAGTTTTTGAACAGTAGTAGTTCCAAATTCTTTCTGTTGCAATGTTTAATTCATTTGATTTTGCTTTTTTATCATATGAGATGCATATTGTGAAAAAAATAAGGATATGGAATGCCTGCAGAAATACCTGGAGAGAGATAAGAGAGTTCCTTGAATTCTTGAATAGCTCAGAAATACTTTAAATTTATTATTTATATTTTATTTTTAAAAATATTTGGTATCAATATGATTACAAGTGTAGGTGAGCTTTCCCCCTTAGATGTCTTAGATGTCTAAGGGGGAAAGACATCTTAGGCAGATGTCTTTCCCCCTTAGAGCTGAGCACATAGGACAAGTGCCAGGTGTTGACTCACCTCAAAAAGCATACTACAGATCTCTCCACAGAGGTCTGTAGTGACCTTCTCCAGACAGAGGCAGCACTTGGAGTCTTCTTGCATCCACTGGGCACTAAGACAGATTTATTTCTCCCTGAGAGGATGAAGCTCAGCTCACACCTGCCCACCTGCTCCTGGACACACTGATAAATTTAATCTCGTTTGGCCCATTTTAAAGGCACATCACAAGACTTTAGTACTGAAGGCGTAGAACTAGGGAAAACCCTGAAGATTATTCTGAGGCTGTTAATGCATGATGACTGATCTAAATGGCATTTACACGAAAAGAGTTCACAGGCCTTTGGTCCCAAAACCTTTCTATTGCTTGTGAGCTTTAACAGATATATTTCTTCATGTTCACACAAAAAAACCATCTCACACTGCAGGAGAAAGAAAAATTTGTTTTGCCAAGTGAGATCCATTTAACAAAATATTAGATAAAGAATTTGCAAAGCTGCTGGTGAGGTGAAGAGTGGTTTGTTGAAGTGATAAGAAATGACAAAATGAACAGGAAAAGCTCGTCAGTGTTAAATAAGGTCCCCCCATGTTATTTCTCTGGAAGAAGAGAACTATCAGTTCCGAAAGCTTCATGAATCATAGAACTTAATAAATATTCTATAGCATATTTTTTGATGGAAGTATCATGCCATCTTTCATGAAGGGATCTGTAATTCATGAAGGCATTGCATGATGATGTCAGATGCTGTTTTCCTGGGGCTCTTAGACAGATGCGTAGGTAAAATATCCAAAAACAACTCACCCTCTCCAGCTCAACAACAAATTTTTTGTGCTGCCTTAGGACTCCTTTTCTGCTGTCTGTCAGGGCTAAGAAGGAAAATCACAATGTATCATGTAGGAGGGGAGAAAGAATGAGCTCAGAAATGGGCAGGAATAATCAGGAGGAACAGAATGGTAATTAAATAACATAATTGTTTGTCATCACTTGGACAATTATATGTCTCAAAACTCTATTTCTCAAAGTAATTGGATAATTTTTATCCAATAATTTATATTCAATTTGTAAGAATTGCACATAAAATGAGAAAATTATTTTGGATGAGTGAAACCTGATTGTTTTGAAATAAATATTCAAGAGATTCAGCTACTGCTCTAGGAAAAATCAGCTACAGTGGGATTTTTCTAAGGATTTAGCAACAAAGTTGTTGATAAAAAATATGTTCTATCTCTGATTTCCCTAAATTTCTCTCAAAAAACAACATGGAAATGGCTCCATGTAAAGAACATTTTATGTTTCTTGGAAGTCATCATCCACTTTCCAATGGAGACAGTATGGAAATCACTCACTGGAGTTAGATGTGAAAGAAAAATATGAGACTCAAGGCCATAATACTAACATCCTCTCTTTTAAAGAGCTGAGAGTGAATGAAATGTCCTTTATAGCAAGCCAGGAAGTAACATTTGATATTTTGGACATTGAACTCTTCAAATTCCTATATACCCACTAGCAGAGATGTTGTGTGCATAGGACAATCATAAATGGGTAACTCATTTTGTTCTTAACAAATATCAATACTTTTTTAAGAATTGAATAATAAATTTGAATAATATTTTACTGGTTTACTGGTTTTATTTGGCAGGAAATGTAGTAAAGGGAGTGACAAAGCAGAATTATTTCAGTACAATAAGTCTGACATTACAGAACCATTTGATTTGAAATTTAATGAATTCTTCTCTGTCTTGTGCATTCTGTCCAATCTTAAACTCATAACTGCAGAACACAATTTTCCTTCCCATAGAGATGTGGAAATAAGCATATATAATCATTCAGACACTCACTGATTTTATACCCAAACCAAATTTTCTGAAGCCTACTATGGATTACTGTAATGGTCTCTCTGAGCCTTGCCACCTTTCTGAGACATAGACCAGAGTTTTGGCAAAGTGAATTATGACTGAATGATAATGAGTGCCCCAAGATTAGATTTTGACCTCTTCCATGGCCCCAGTTTAAACTGGTTTAAAAGGACCCCACATCTTTATGGAAGACCTTCGGATGTTTCTTGTTTGCAGTGAGCTCTGACTACACCTCTTCCTGGTGTTAATGCCAAATTTCATCTCACATTTGAACTACAGAATTAACTGGGAAATGTCATAACTACTTGGAATATTTCTCTTTGTAGCAGAGATTTCTCCCAATGGGATTTTCATAAGTAGTCGAAGTCAATTAAATGCTTGGTGTAAAAATAACAAAAAAATCTTTAAAAACGGTGTAAAGGTGTTTGGAACCTACCTTCCACAGCTAGTAGATGATGCCAGTCAGTGGTAATTTCTTCCTCTGAGCCTCTGGGTGCAAGAAAATTAGCATCACTAAGCTGAACACCTTACCTAGATTTTCGTGCATTTTGAACTTCCTGTCAGCAGTCTGGATTTTTAATTTAAAAGACTTAATAAATGCTGAACATTTTTTAAAAAGGCCCAAGGATGACCCTTGTTCTGTGATAAAAGGGCCTGGAGCTTCCTGCTAGAGGAGTGATTTCAAATGTCCAGACCTACAGAGAGATTAAGTCACCTCTATTCTGTTCCAGCATGTCATTTCTTCAGCACATGAATATTCATACAGATAGAAGCAAAATTAACTGTGTCATTAAAACAATTAATTGAGACTACATGCCAAAAAAAGGAAGTAACTCCATGGTGGTTACAGGGAAAAATAGGTCACTTTGGCCAGTAGGTTCAGTTTTCATTTCTGACCTAATTAAAAAATATTTTGCTGAGAATAACTGTTACTTGCAAACTAGCAATCCAGTATCATACATCTTTCAATTAGTTATTGATGAAGGATATTTCTATTCTAAATCATACAACATAGGATAAATCTCAGCTTCAGTGATGTATTAATGAGCAATGCCAGAACGTGTATTGATTCATTACTTTCATTTAATGACTTGGAAATGTGTAATACTGCTAAAGTATTAGGAATGCTCCTCCATCCTTTCATACTCAAATTTCTAATATGTTTAAGGAACAGAGGTCAAAACTAAGGATCAACATTTTTTTTTATAAGCTTTAATAAGAAGCTGAGTAACTTTTGAAGGTTAAATATGACTGACTAGATTATACAATGGAAAATGTTCTTTTCAATTTTAGATTTATGTAACAAGAAATTACTTACACTATATGGGTTATAACTAAAACATAGGATTAAGACTGGCAGGTGTACGGTGGTGCTATTGTACAGATACTTTTGTATTTGTTGAATGTCTTGAGGGAATACCTTCTAACTGGATAACCAGAAAATGCTGACATCAGAAACAAAATAATTTTATTTTACAGTAGCTTTATTTTTACTCCCACTGTGTAAAATTTTAATTAAGGTGCTTAGTTATTAATATGTTAATAATATTTTTCTCATATACCTGTCTTGGTTTCAAAGACAGGTATTTGCTAAAGAAGGCAGAAGCCTCTTTTAGAATAGGAAAATGTAACCCTCTTCCCTCTGAATTGGTATAATTTTGAAATTAAGGGGCTTTCAGGCAATGGTATGGGAAAAGAGGAATAACAGTCCTTTACTTATATATATATATATATATATATATATGTATATATATAATGGGACAGAGAAAACAACAACAATGGTAACCCAACAAATAAGAACAGACAAACCCACAGACAGTCTCTTCCGCTTTGTTGGCAATTCCCCTTTGGTGCAGTCACAGTCACAGCCGGCAGGGGCACTGGTGCTCCCGGTGCGCAGGGAGGGTGCGATGACTCCCCTGAGAGAGGAAAGGGGGCTCGGGGTCCCGAGTTTCCTTCCCTCGAGACACTGCAGCCGATGGTGGAGAGTTGGTAGAAACACGCAGCTGAAGACAGAAGCCCACGGTGGAGGAAGGTTCTTCCTGGAGCTCCAAGCAGTCTCTCTCCCTCTCCTCTCAGTGTCCAGAAGCGAAGAAGGTACCCTCCAGCTGTGCTCGGCTCTTTTTAACTAGTCCCATTCCCCCAGTATCTCCACCCCCCTCTAAGGGGGAATCTCAGATACCAGGGAATCTTAGATAACAGCTAGCTAGCTGCACCCATCTCAGGGTCAACTCTTTTTCTTTCTTAATCATCCACCCATTATCACCTCCCAGCAACTAATCAACCACCCATTATCGTTCCCCAGCAACAAGCATGGGGAAAAATTCCTAAGACAGAGAGACAAACAAAAAAAACAAAGAAAAAGTATCCCAAACCCTGACAATACGCTTAGATAATCATTGTTTCCTCTTAAAATTATTCTATAATGATTTATAGAATTGGCATAAAGCACCAATACCTAATAAAATTGTCTATTGACTTCTTAGAGCAATGAACAATGACAGAATTTTATGTTTCTAATAAAGATGAATGAACAGTTTTAATGTGAGTGGGATTTTTATCATCTTCTTAATTTCACTATTGAAGCAAATGGAAAAAACCCCTTATTTTATAAAAGTGGATTGATTGGTGGTAACAAGTTTGAAGAGATTATTTTCTAGAAGACCAGCAAAAAATAGCAAACAAAACACCATAAAGTAAAGTACCTATATAATGGAATTTCTTGGACATATTTAATGGACCAAAAATAAATTTGTAAAAATTTTACAACTTTTTCTTTTGACCGCTTAAAAAGTTTATCTTCTAATGGGTGTCTTTTGATCATTGTTCTAGTTACTGTTAGGAGTTTTTTTCTTTTCATTGTTTCTTGTTTCTAAATTTGCAAGATCAGTTTAGGCCTTGCTGGAACTTTTTTACAGGCTTTCTTGGGGTTTTTTGTCCTGTAGGACCTGAGGAGTCGTATGGATTTTGTTCTTAATCAAAATAAGTAGGGAATCAGGTTAATCTCTAAATCTTCTGTTTGTGAAACCTAGAAGAAAGTGTAGAAGGTGAGGAAATAAGTCAAGAGCTAGCTGGAATCACCTACCCCTGTCAGCCAGTTTTCCCTCAAGAGTCGGGCTGTCACAGGAATCTAGCCCTAAAATAGTGTTTGATATTGCCACATTACCAGAAATACTTTCAAAGGCACGCACCACCATAAGGATGATTTCATCAGTCACAGAAGTGTTCCTAAATCTCACGCATCTCCAAATGAACAGCTTGAGTTAACTCTGAACAAAAGTCTGTAAGAGGGAGAAAAGGTACCATGTCCAGCTGTAACTGCAGCAAAAGTCACTGCAGACCAAGCACTAGCAACTGGCACCAGGATTGCAATTTGAGCAGGAAAACTTGGGTTAAAACTGTACAATCTTTGCAATCAATTAAGCAGTATTTATTTCATTAATACTGACAGTCTTGCTCAAAGTTAATCAAGATGTTGCTCTTAGCTCTAGTAAAACTCCTCTCTCGAAACTTAGGTTTTTAAAGGTGATTGTACTTGTCATTTTCATATAATCAACACCATCTACCAATCTATCTATCTGTCTATCTATCTTTGTAATCTCCCTATATATATCCATTTGTATATACAATTTAAAATTAATCTGTTTATAATAAAATTTGATCTTGATCATTACATTTGTGGCTAAACCCCATTTTATTTAGTTTTGAGGGGTTTTTATTAAAATCAGCTATTATTAATTGAATTACATACATAACCAGAATAGAATCAAGATGTTCAGTATCTTTATTTTCAATAGCAGCAAACCCCTTCAGAACTCTTAATTTTTTTCTCTAATTATAATATATTTATTTGGTGAAATTCTTCTATTTTTTCACTGGTTTGAATTTTTTCTAGTAAATGAGATAAAATGCTTTTCATTTACAATTATTCGTTTGAAACTGAAGGATGAATAGAGGGAAAAATACAGGAAAGCTTTGGGAATATTATGATGCATACTTTTTAAAACAAACAACAATTTCAACCAATAAACAAACAAAACCCCAAACACACCATGGGGGGCCAAAATGGAACCACTTTGCACCGATTTGGTCTCTATTTCTAGAAACCAAGAAAAGAGCTGAGTAAAACACTTAATCCACACTGTTTTTCAGAGCTGTGAGCTTTGCTCAGGGCTGTTGCAGGCTGCAGCTTGGAAACCTCAGTGGATGCAGCCCGCAGAGCCTCCCTGGGAAGCCGCAGCCCTGCCCAGCCCTGTCCCACTGGGAGCGTCTGGAAGAGGGGAATGACACCACTTTGTCACAGAACCATAATGTGTTGAAGGCCATAGGCAGGAACCCTGAGTGCTGTCTCAATTTGGCTCCTCACACATCCTGGGACAGATCCTGAAGGTGGAGTGCAGTGAAAATGCAGGACCCCATAGGAACAATTTTGTCTCAGACGAAAAGGTTGCCTTAAGCATTACACTGTCACCTCTAGTAGTGGCAAATAGCTGTTTTCAAGGGCAGTGTCTCCTGATTTTCTCTAACAGAAACAATACAATTAATATGTAAAGAAATTATGTTCTGGACATTAAGACTAGACCTGCAAGACTTAATATGTTAGATTAAAAAGCTAATCAAGATGAAATTTATGACCTGGTGACCATTTCACCACTGACTTATAAAGCACTTTCCATTGTAGGTGCAATGTATAAATCAAAATTCCATAGAATATTGATTTATACAATATTCTTTGGAATATTGTATAAATAATAATAATAAATAATAATTTTGTAAAACAATAGTGTTTTACAAAAGTATCTAAAGTGATAACTTTATTAAGTAAAGAGAAAACTTACCAGGTTTGTTATTAATTAAACGGACAAGCTCAGTTATGAAATCTTAATTCATTCTGTGAGTAAGCAAAAGTAAACTCTCTAAGTTTTGCCCTTTTAGCATTATTTTAGCCATGCTACTTCAATTCCTGTGCAATTATAAACCACATTTTGTCAATAACAGATAGATTCAGGTCATTAAGTTTTAATTAATAACACTGACTTATTTGCAATGGTTGAATACCATCAAAGTGACTTCTTATATCTACTGAACATGTATCAGACTCTCTAATTATTATTTTTATGTAAAGAAATTTAGCACAGTTAGACAATACAACTTCACCATTATGACATCTTTTCAATAGTATTTTAAAAATATGAGTGGTCATCAATTAACAAGTATTTGTTTATTGGTAATTTTCATGGAAGTAGTGATGATCCATAATAATACAACTTAACCATAAGACAAGAATGAAGACCATTTACTTCAACAGAATCTAATTAATAAAAATAAGAATGCAATAAAGGATCAAAGTAAGAATGCTTATCTGAAAAGCAGCAAATAGTTCCTGTGAATTTGAATAGAGTTACACTAAATTATACTATATTCACAGAGCTATGAATCTGTGAGAAAGTTTAATTCCAAACCTACAAAAAAAATTTATATTCTGCAAGAGTTTTATGCAGAAAACTATATTCATGTACTGAACTTTGAATACACTTTACTGATTAGTAGGAGTGGTTTTGTGCTTAATTTTCAAGAGCACTCTAGCAGCTTTTTAGAAGTTAGACACATGAAAAAATATGTTCAGAATTCAGCTGAAAAATTACACAAGCACAGCCTGTACTTTTATATTAGTGCAGATTTTCAGTCTTTGTGACTTAAGATTTCTATTCATGAGATTCAAATGATAAGAAGGAATCCATGTTACTTCTATCATGTTACTATATTCTTATAAATTTAGTTGGTAATGGCTGTTGTATAAAATGTTTGCTCTCACTTAGAACACTAATGGAATCTGCTAACTGCCCTGTGTATTAATAGAGAGGCAATATTATAGTTTTACAGCTAGCTAAAACCTAGTAAAAGTCACCTTTATTTTGTCACTCTTTTACTTCGCTAGTGTGATCTTGTTTTGAAAACTAAGTAGTCAGTTAAATTTATTGGAAATCTGTTTATAAGGAAACAAGACTTTATAAAATACTTGACTTAGTTTGATAGCAATTAATATTTTTTAGCTTTATGTAGGATCATTTCGGTATTTCAATAAACTGATCTATTTAATAGTTCAATTCTGGAGTTTAAGGCAGAGAAAGAAAAATATCTACCATGGAAAGGAATATGTTTTTGGTGAAATCATATATTAAAATTCAGGCCAAGAGAGGTAGGGTACTTGTGCTTATATAATTGTATTTCCAGCATCAGAACATACTATAGTCTCCATTATAATCTCAGCTCTCAGTAGGGTTATGGTTTCATTTTATTCAATGAATAAAAATTCAAAACTTGAAGCTATTTGAGATTTCTTGGATATTGAAATGCACTCTGCAGCAAAAAAACCTGCCACCTTTTCTGAAAATAAATTTCTTGCCCTTTAACTGATGGTGTGGAATATAAAAGGAATAATACCTGAAATAACTTTCTAAGATTTAGGATACTTAGGATTCTGTTCTTATATTTTAGAAACAGCAGTCATGTAATTTTTTATGATTGGTTGTTTATGGTTCCAAATCCTCAGGCTCCAGGCTCTGCTGCCATAATTTTCAAAAATATTTTGCTAAGAGACTTTGCATAAGATATGAGGCAGGGTTATCCAAGAACAAGTCATAGCTTTGGCTTATTCTGGGAGGAAAGGAATGGTAGTAAAAAGAAAGAAAAGGACATGAAATGGATCCTGATGGCCAATGGTTTCTGAATCCCTGCAGCTGAGTCTAGGTATGAAATGTGAGAACAACTCAGGGCCCCTGTGAGGCTTGGCTCTGTCCAGAGTACACCAGTGTGTACTCTGGCAGAGTACACCAGTGTGTCAGAAGAAAGCTGCACCTTGGGCTGCAGGCACCGAGCCACTGCGGAACAGCTGCAATTCAGCCAAGTGCTGAGGGTCCACTGCTCACCAAGCAGACACGGGCTAAGTGATTGAGGTGAGGTCTGCTGCACACAACTGTAATGTGCTGAGGAAGTGTTCCATAGGCAGTGTTTGGGGAGAGGAAAACATGGGGTTGAATGCAGCCAAAGAAGTCATTAAGAGTAGCAGACTGGCCAGTATAGGACACTAGATGTTAATGACGGAAAGCTGCAGGTCTCACAGCTTCCCCTGGTTAGGTGTCTCAGAGAAAGGCATGAGAAAGATCACCCAAGAGAAATGCTCCCTGTTTTGTGGGGCTTCCCAGTGAGACAGATAGCAAGATAGAAGAATATGTCTCAGGATTCACTTCTCTCCTAGGCCTCATTCAGAATTTTTGGTAAGTACTCTCTGAATCCAGGAACTGCAGCTGAGAAAATACAGCTCTTACATTTCATTAAATAACTTTTGACGCAAAGTAATGAACTAGAATTACAGAATAGAATAAAATAGAATTAAATGAAATAGCACAGCATAGCATAGCATAGCATAGCATAGCATAGCTCAAGTTGGAAGGACATTGAAAGATCATCTGACCCAAACTTTCACAGGAAAGGTGGCCTAGATACTGGCCCAGTACTGGCAGGGGATTCATACTTACCTCATCCTATCTAGGAACACTGGCCATATGGGCTTGGGAAAAATAATTATTGTGCCTACATTGCTATTGCTGAGTTTTTTTACTGTTGAGGAATTTCATTCCTCTATCTTTTAAAACAAACTATTTGCTTTTGATGGAGATCCCGGGAAACAGGGGAAGTGTGCTTTTTCGCCATGTATGTGGGGTATGTGAATGCGGTAGGCACTTGTGGTTTTCATGTTGAAACTAGACCTAGTTACAGTTCTTGCGTGACTGAGAAGCAGCACTCAAGGTTTGATGACTGCTCTGAGTACAGATCCCTATATTCAGTCACAGTCATGTTTAGATTACAGGTGTTCAAGGACTTAGTTTTTGAATGTACTTAGACAAAAGTGAGACCAATGGGTAAATGCTTAAACTATCTGCTTATGTTACATTTTTAATTCCTGCTTGTGTTCAATCCATGTCAGTTGCCCCTTATGTGCTAGTATGTATCTGATTTTATCTGTGGGTGCTTGGATAACTCTAGTCTGACTGTACATCTGCCTTGTTTTTCTTTGGTGTTTTACCTCAGTTTAAGAAATTGTGCTGATGTGGGGGTCAAGAAACTTTGAAGAGTCAGGCTGCACATGAGAGCTGCTTTCAAAACCCTACCACAGCTGGAGGTTCAGTTTCATTTTGAATTGCGAAATTCTAGTTTTCTTTATAATCATGCTTGACATTTGTTGTTGGTGTTATCTTATGGCAGTGTCGAACAAGTGCATTGTGTGTTAGCCTAGTATTCTGTGATTCGAAAGTGTGTGTGCTGCAAGAGCCCTCTCCCTGAGGATGGGAGACTCAGACCTGCAGTTACCACTCTGCATATGGAAAAAAAAAAAGATAAATGCCTGGTGATCTCTCAAGTAATATGATAATATGTTCCAGATACAGAAGGCAAGATTAACACTTAGAAAGAAATTCAACAGTATCTTAAATTAATAGAAAAACCATCTCCAGACTTTAATATTTAATACATAACAATATTCTCTGCCAGTAATACAACAGTGATAATGAACTGCAATAACAAATATATAATTTTCCCCCTACTGATAAACCTCTACAAGAAGGGTTGCAATCTCTCTCTGCCTCTTACTCACTTTTGCTTTTGTAGCATGTCATGTAGTTTGTATAAACTCTATTTAGAGAGATAATTTGCCACAAAATTTTTCACAATGTAAAAGGTTACTTATTCACAGAAAGTCAAGCATTAAGGCAGAAAATGCCTGTTTGAATGAGATCTTTTTTTCTTTTTTTTTTTTGTATAATGTCATATTCTCTGTAGTACAGGAGGAAGTGAATGGTATTAGAAGCAGTAAAACTCATTTCTTATAATTGCTGTAATACTGACCTTGACATTTTGTGAAACAGTCCCCCATTTAAAATAAAAAAAGAAAAAGAAGAAAGTGAATATACTGTTCAGATTAGGAAACAAATGCTTAAGAGATACTTAGGGACTAGTAAAGAGAACTCTAATTTCCTGTGTTTTTCTGTCCTCTAAATGGAGTTTTGAAGTATAACATCATACACAGCCAATGGGAATTTTAAACCCATGGAACTCTCTACCTTGTTTCAGACAGTAGAAATAAATGTTGGTGACATTACAGCAAAAATATTAAAACCACAAGTTCTCCTATTAAACACCCAAACCATTATGAGCCATATCAATACGTAAGAAAGCAAGAAAAATAGAAAATAATTTAAACCCCACCGCCGCACTTACAATACCCTAAATACAATACTGCACAGCAGAACATGCCCAAAACTGAAACACTCATCTTCCAAGGAAGTACACTGTGTTTTCCTGCTACTTATAACCCTTTGAAAAGACTGGATGTAGTCCATGTGGTCAGTTGTGCCAATGTCATGGGTTTATCTCAAATGACTCAGAGGACTTAGGTCAACAAGAGAAAAAACCAAGACAGTGTAAGAATGCACAAGGGTATAGTATCTCCCTCTGTCCCCAGGTATAATTCCAGAGGTGAAAACACCTGAGGGAAACAAATGTGTAAGTCTGACAGACATCAGAAGTTTAGTGCTTTCTTATATGCACATTTTCAGGCTGAGGACAAGAACCTCATTTCACCACTGGTTCAGCTGAGAAAATTATTAGCAACTGTGTATTTCATATGTTTTATGTCAACCTTCAGCTCTTCACCAGCCTATTAAAGGAGAGAAATCTTTCAGGGAAGAAAGCTGCAGAACTCCTTGAATTGCTCTCCGTATGCAGGAACAGCATAGAGAGAGCAATTCAAGGAGTAGAGATTTTATTTAAATAAAGGTGAGAGTCACCAGACAGATTAAACTATTCAAGTCATAATGTCTTCATACAGGATTTAGTGTATTTTCCTGAACACAAGCCTCTTGCTGCCAGCAAGTTTGGAGCTATGAGGGAGCTGCACCTTTCTGGAACTGGACTAGTATACAAGAGGGGTGCTCTAGGATGTCTCTGATGGTACTATATTCCTATGTTTAACCAAATTAATCTTCTAGAAGGTGTCAACATCAAAAGCATTTGTCTAAACCATCATTATACCTAATGATGGCATTGACAAAATCATGTAAGTTGATGTGAGTATATGTGTAAGCTTTGCTGTCTGTGTTTAATGGGTACTTAGACCTATAGGACATAAACAAGAACCTATATGTAGGCACCTAATTTGAGTGTCTTCATTCATGAGCTGAATCCTACCATTTATCTATGGACATTTATATGAAGTACTACTTGTATCAGAATGTGAAATTCAAGATTTCATGGATACAGTTTTAAAAAAGGACTGAATTAACAAATCTCCATATCTAAAAGAGATATCCATTAACTTCATAGAAGCCTAGTGACTTGCTTTTAGTCTTTTAATTGAATGTAAAAGAGTTAATGTTTGTGGACTTCATTTGGATTAAAAAAATCAAACAGCAAATAATTATTCAAGTTCAACACAAAATTTCAAATATATATGTGAACTCAAATCTAATGTTAAGTGACCTCTGATTTTTATGTGAGGAAAATAAGTGTGCAACAGTTTTTATTTACAATGATAGATTTTTGTGAATGACCCATTTAAATAAAAGTTTAAAAAATTGGGAGAATGTAATGATTCTTTTAAAAAAAAATTGTCAGGAAATTTCTGGTGTTTAGGAATTTTACAAGAGACCCCAAACAACTGATTGAGAAGTTTAATTTCACATGAAATACAGATGAACTAGGTGAATGTTTCAGAGTTGCCCATTTCAGAGTCTCATTTTCCATTCCAGATACCTTGCAAACAGTCACAGTTCTGGAGCATCTCACCCAGATCAGTGTTTCAACCCTCGGGTTAAAGGTTCAAATGACTGAGTCTTACTTAGGTCTCAACTATGCCACATATTTTTGCTCTAGTTAGTATGAAGGATAAAGCGTGATCCAACATGAATACACTGTACAAGAAAAAACAAGCAACTGAATTGCACCAAAAACTTTTACTTTTTTTGTAGAAAGGCAAAATAGAATTGATTTAAAATGCAGTCAATAAGAGCAATTTGCCATTGTAACATAATTTTGCATTAATAAAATATCTTCATTGCAGATATACTTTTCCTTTCTCCCTATGGAAGCTGTTATACTTCAAGAAACTACTTTAATTTTCACTGGATGAAAGGGAGAGGGGCTGACAGTAGCCACAAGGCAAATGGAGGAGCAACTTTGAGTGTCACAAATCAATATTTATGCTTGTGGCTACTATAAAATGCTGGGATGAAAACAGACAAGTTTGGGGTTTTCACTGTGCAGCAGGAGAGTGCCTGTTCTGAGGTACTTGGCTCACCCTATTTCCCAGTTCCCAGGCTTTGGTGCTGGAAAACTCGAACTGAAAGTGGCGTTCCACTGAAATGGGAGCAAATGTTCAAAGTGACAAAGTGGCAAAAAATTTCTGGACTCTTCCTGCTTCCACTGCTCTGGCAAACCTCTAAATCATACCCAAAGGGCAACATTTGCAGCAGCAGAGCTGCTTTGTTCCCCCGACTGAATCATTGCTCATTAGTCTTATCTTTAGTAACAATTATCATTTCTCATGCTGTGCAGGCCCAGTGAATCTTAGGTAACATTGCTCCAGGCTGGGCACAGGACTTATGCATGCACCCTGTGGTAGATTTATTAAATACAAGAGGATGAATCTCAAAGGCAACACATAGAAACCTGAGCAAGTCTCTTTTACAGCTTCAATTTTAACGTTATCATTTGAATGGATCATTTTCCATATTAAGTCACAAATTTCCAAAAGATTATTTAATTCAAAAAATAAGAAGTAGGTAATATGTGGCATTTTGGTGCCCAGTTATGCAATATGCAGCAGACATATTGTCTCATGTCAGTTATAAAGTTCATAAATTTGCAGGAAAACATGGACACGGAAAAGCAGGGTGAGGCATTTTCACCAATGGATGTACTAAGGCTACCAGTTATACAGCTGCTTTTGCTTTGAATGCTACAGTGCCTCCTGGTACTGCTATAAAAATGACCAAGGTTTTCCACTTGATAATTCATTCTGATTAGGTATTTTGCTTTGAAATAACTTTTATTATTGAATTTAACAGGCTGTTTTTATTACTACCATTAACAACCAATCCCATTCTTTCCTTCTCTTGTTCTTAGTATTCTTTTCTTAAAACCCTACACCAAAGCAAAAGAATTTAAATCCCATATAAATTTTAAAAAGTTTAAATTTAGAAATATAAAATAGAAAGTTCAAGAAGGTATTTGTAAAAAAGATAAGGAATCACTTTCTGATAAATTCCCCGACTGGAACAGTGACACCATGTTGGCCAACATTTATAGATTTATGCAGTAACTTTCCAATATGTTGCAGCTGGTCAGGTGGCACTAGTTTCCTGCCTAGTATTGTTAACACTGATTTTCATAGATCACAAATATAAAAATTCAAAAAATCTTCAAAATCCTTTAAAATACACTAATTTAGATGGCAGAATAAATACTGATACTCTACCTGTGATGGTTTATGTTTATTATATTTTAGTGTTGAATTTTTATGTTGTCTGGAAAAGAAGTAGCAGAAATACGTGTGGCAAAATATGACTGGCAGTTACACGTTGAGAATGAAAAATTAAATCTACATGTATGAATTCTTTCTGTTCTGGGAAATATGTGAACTTGTGATAAAGAATATATTCAACCCAATTCAAAATAAAGGACAGATTGATACAAAGATTAATGAAAAGGATAGAAATTTAATTGTTTGCTTTTTATTCAACACAGTGTTGGTCCAGAATATAATTGCATGTATAAAGAAAATCTGCCTTTTTGAACAAGTGATGGATTTTAATTTTTTTTAATGACCCTGACTGGCATTTTTTGAAATCTCATTCCTGAGAAAGGAATTCTCTTCTACAAACAAAGAGAGCTGTATTTTACCATGGAGAGTTACCACCAGGTTATTTGAATCATTGGGAATTGCTTGTATTTCTGTTATGAAATGAAAATGGTTCTGAAACTATCACCTTATAAAGGTGTAGAGATTAACTTATTGATAACCATCTTCAAGAACTGGTCAAAATGGACCAGAAAGTTGCATTAGAGCAGGAGAAATCCCCAAGGAAAATTTTAGCCAACTCTGAATTTTTACTCCTAGAATCTCCTCAGGATAGTAAGAGAACTGTGTGAATTGCAGACAGCCTCCTGGCCCTCAGGAACAGTAGAAGAGTTATTCTGCTCCTCATTTTGACATTGCTTTTAGTAAGACAGCCAGGCAAAATACATTAACCATGATTCTAATAAAGAAATGAGTAAAGAAAGTTATGCTTGGATGTGCACAGGGGTCCTAACTGGGATACTCAGATAGCATGAGACTTGTGTTGATAAAAGTCAGAGGTCATAATATTCCTCTGCCTCAGTTTCTCTGTTTTTTACAGTGTAGAACATGATCTTTATTTATTCCTCCTCAAAACTGTTATGATGATGACTACTAATCACAGATGACTATGAACAGCTAAAGGATTATGTAAATATGAACTTTTTTCCTTGTTATTGTGCTATCTAATACATTGTTCTCTCATCCTCCCTCCCATTAAGCATCAAATGCAGTTTGTAGAATAAGTGTATTATGGCCTTATTCCCTGCTATTACAAGTTTAAAAGCCATAATACTGTGCCTTACTAGCTTCATAAATATATCTGGGTAGCTAAATTCAAACTCTTTTTATAATTAAAGTGAAGAGGTCTATAGTTTCCCTTTAAGCTTTCTGGTTGTTTGTCTGTCAGCACAGAGCTTTTGTGGGGTTAACTCACAGAGTAAAATTTTTCTTAACATTGTCTTGGGAGCAGAATTAGTTCCCAAGTAAAAGCATTTTCTCTATTAAACCCTTAGACGTCCCTTTATGCTCAAGATTAAGCAGAATCTCCTTTCTACTGGGGCTTATAATTCCTTTTTATCTAGAGGTAAATGAAACTCAAACACGATAAATACCACAGGCAAAACAATGCAATGCTGGCTTGTTTGTATGTTTATAGCCTCATACAAATGGATAGGTCTGCACAGTTTTTAATTACTTCTGTTACTAAACTTCCTTATAGAAGCAATAACAGTTCTTGAAGAAAGAAACCAATGTTTAGCATTTCATAGCAAAAATAACCTTCAATTAATCACCTGATCTTTCTCAACTTGCCTTGAGATTACTTCACAGAATAAAGTCAGTGGGCAAAACTTGGAAATCTCAGATCTCTCCAAATTTTATTCCTAACTCAAGACTTAAGACAGCCAGAAAGATTTCTGGATTCAGCTGACCACTTTCTGTGCAAGTAAAGAGAAAATGGGGGGGAAAAGTATGAAAAATATCACAATAAATCTGCAAGACTTTTTCACCTTTTATTTTTAGGTTTCTTTGCTTTGTGGGAGGAGAGGGTTTCAAGTTTGCCTCCTCCCTGTGAGAGGTAACAACTGCATTTGATAGCAGCCAGGGAAGCCCCAAAAGGGCTTGGAACACCATGCTCTTGCGCTATGCTAGCTGAAATTCCTCCTCTGATTCAGAAAAGACCTTCAGTTACCTTCACACCTTGCAGATAGTTATTGAAAGGAAGGGAGATAGTGAGTGTGGTGAACAGAGACAATAATCTTACAAGGTATGTAGAAAGAGCCAGATCTTCACACTAATATGAAGACTTTTATTAGATATATAGTACTGCATTAAGGAGTATCGCGAGTTTAACCTATAGACCACATTCCAGGCAAACTTTCGTACAGTTCTCGAAGTACACAGCAATCTGCAGAAATCACAAGTCTCAGATTACCCACTTCGTCAGACTAGTTTAGGACTTCATATTTAAAGTAGAAGAGCAGTTATATAGATTCTTTACAAAATCTTTAGAATTTCATTGTTACTCGCTGATTTCAAAACTGCCTATCCAGACCAAAAATGTTCGATTTTATTTCTGCACATATTTATAGGACACAAGTTGGAGGCTTTTGGTATGCAAGGTGACACTAAAGCTACTTAAATTGTGTGTCTGTTGAAATACAGGTAATAACTAAGGAGCAGCTAATATTTGTTAAGAAGTACTCTTCCTCCTTTCTTTGACCTAAAGGAACTCTCTCAGTGAATGCTTTAACTTAAGGGGCTTTTAACGGAGAAAAATCCATTAGAGCAGACTGTAGTTAAGTATACGTTTGGCAGCTAAGATGGTGCACATGATGGTTAGGAGAATCTGCAACACAGATCCCCACAGATTTATCCACAAAACAGCTGAAACAATTGAAATTCTGTCATTATGTAGCAATTTGGGCTCTGCTCCAAATAAGAAAATTCCTTTCAAAGTGTGCATACTGCAATGGTATTGATTATATTTTGAGTAATTTAGGTGCTTTCTCAAAATTACTTGCTCAAAGTTAACGGTGTCACATGAAAAGTGAGAGAAGATTAGTGAGAGAAGAAGGGGACTCGGACTTCCAAGGTAAAATGAACAGCACAGTGGTAAGACACTGCAGGAAAGGAAACAGCTGTGCCAGGGAGTGGCCCACAGGGAGTTCTCCAGAATCAGCTTTAATTAATGTTCCAGTCCACAACCCTTGTACAAAAGCTGAGATCTGATAGAGATTGCTAATAGCACAATGCTGTCATTTTAACTCAAAGGAATACATCATAAATGAAATTAATGACATAGGAGACTGGAGTAACAGAAATGGCCCAAAGTATCATAGTATAAGAAGGCAGGGCCAAGAATGTATGGTAGCTTAATGTAACCTCTAATCACAAAGTAGGTGATAAATTACTGTGCAAGAGAGGGACCTCGGGGTAATCCCAGGAATAATATCAGAGATTAATATTTTGCAGCTATGGAAAAAAATGAGTATATAACCAAAATTTATCAGAGATGTTTTCAACAGAGTGAGGGTATAACTACACAGAACAGTAAAACCTCCTCTTAAAGACAATAGCTTTGCCTAGGAAGTGTGATTTCAGATGGGAATAAGTACTGAGAAGGGCTGCAAAACTGATGATGGGGAGACAGAACCTATGATACCCAGTGAGTGTGAAAGGCATTATTTCATTTAGTGAAATAAACTGGAGGCTGTGAAGGGAAATAAATGCTCTGTATAGTTAGGAGTATAAGTAAACTCTAACGACAGAAGAAAAAAAAAAAAGAAAAAAAATATTATATTTTAGCCTGGGCAGTACAACAAATGCATTTAAAATGACACAGAATAATTTCTGATGGGAATTTGGATACTGGATCATTAAAGCATTGGGGTTTGGGAAATACTCATGGAAGACACGGAAGAAAAAAACAAACCTAACTGCTCCCACAGTGTTACAGCTCACACCTGCAAGCGATGGCACTTGTTTTCTCTTGTGACCAACAGGAATTCAGGTGTACTTTGAGGGGACAGACATTTTCATCTCAGTGTGAGAACATGTAGGTGGGGACTTGATCCACAGATTACAAAATTATTTATATTATATATCACTTGGGTTATTTTCTTGTATGTTTGAATAGGGATTGAGAAGAAATTTCTGTGAAGATCACTCAGGTTAAGACTTAAACTTCCCATTTGCTTTCCTCATAGAATCAAAAATGGGATATTTTCATTAAGTTTTGCAAGCTGGAGACTTGCACTGTAACAAAAGTGAAAGATGGTCACAGACCTATTAACCAAATATGGCAAGATGATCCTGGCATGGCCGGACTAACATCTGGAAGTGTCTGGAAATGTCTGGAAATTTAAGGTAATTTCAACAAAAGAAAATAGTCCATTAAGGCTTCAGTGACTAGTACAGTAAAATAAGTCTCTAGTGTTGTTCCTTTCTACAAATTTTTAGCTAGTAAATTTACCTCTTAATGACAGTTTACTTCCTCAGATGTAAAAGTCAATGTCAAGAAATGCCATTTGAAATTTCTGAGAGTCCATTATAACTGCCTTTTTAGTTTTCTTGATTAGCACAGAAAATATGGAACAGTTATTAAGCTGCTGTTCCCCTAATAAACATTAATTATAAGACAGCAGGTGATTAATCATTGATAATGAGCTATAGATGACTTTTAATGGTCAGCTAATAGTGTCATGGGCCTTTAATGCTGAAAATAATTAAAATTAATATCAGATTGTATGGTGAATACACATGCTAAAAATGTGCTTGCAGTTCAGAAAGCAGGCACCAAATATAGAAGGAATATCTTTCCCTGTGACCATGACACTTTTTAGCTCAGTGCTCTAGGCATGTGCAGGGGGGTAAATACTAATTTTTGGGTTAAAGACTCTCTGAGACAGGGCTTGGATTTGGATTACAATTTATGGCTGTTGTTTCTTCCTCTGAAGGTGAAAGTTCTAACCAGCATTTTGTAGTTATCTCCTTTGTTGTTGTTCCTGGCACAAGGAATCTTGAATTATGGCATGGAGAGTGAATCCGTAATGGGAAAAAAATCTTTTCCATCACTTTTTCACTTCTGGAACAACCTATAGATTATTACTAAGGCATTGCTGTGAAAATAGATATGTGATTTGCAATCTCTCCCTGGCTGCAAAGATGTAATCCTGGCCTTTCCTTCCTAGATGGCTACAAGTGTGATGCTGATATGTAAGGTTCTGTCTTTAGGGAAGGAAGAGCAGGTCTTTAAAAGAAACAGTTATAACCCTGAAAGGAGTTCCAAAACCATAAACATTTTGTTCCTTAATATTGTGCAGAATGTAACAATGTGCTTGTTTTCACTTCCTGTCCTGTTGGATCATGTCAGCATCCTGGCGTTGACTTGCCTGCTTCCTGGGAACCAAACTCTGCCCTTGTACTTCTGGAAAATTCTCTCTAGCCTGAGAGGTGCTCAGCATAGACTGGTTTGCCTCTTTAGGGCTATATTTTCTACCAGGACAGGTTTAAGCTTTGTGTTCAAACAGGTTTTATCCTTACTGGCTGGTTCCTTAAATATTTTGTATCCCAGACTGTGTTTGGCATTGTTTGGACAGTG
>VYZT01034560.1:482823-546682 GCA_013400735.1 Pomatostomus ruficeps | reverse complement strand
CAAGAGATGCTGCCTTACCCACCCTCAGCAGGCTTACTGTTAGCTGGCAGATTCTGGCTGCCACACCTATTCTCTTATACCCTCACCCTGAAGGGCTTAGAGGGGAGGGCCTGCTCTGCTTGCCTGTGAGAGGAAAAGTCTGACTTCAAATGAGGAGAAATACGGCTTTAAATCAGATGCCATCCAGGTGGAGTAGGAAAGTGAGAAGTCTGATGCTCAAGATTGGTCTTTCTAGATGTGGGATTTAGTCTCCCAGGAGAGAGGGGGATATTTGATTAGGTGATTTCTATGGCATCTGTTTCATTTTCCACATCATGCCCCTCTGCACTTCCAACAAGAAGCTTGTTTTCTTTGTTTCTTCCAGGGCCAGCAGAGTGCTTCATCACATCCCAGCTCAGAGGCCCTGAAAAGAACTGTTGTGTGCCACTTTTGTCTGACTTGGAAAAGAAAGGCCTTTGTGCCTCTGAGGGGGTTAAGTTTTAATCTTGGAAGTGTGGTGAAAATGGAAAACAATACTGAACAGAAACAATGAAGCCAGTTGAAAGATCATCATTCAAAAAGCTTAGGAAAAGGGAGTCTGTAATTATGCCTTTAAATTCTTCATCTCCCTTGGATGAGGTAATTGCTGGAGAAAAAACAGCCTTCAGTAACGTGCCTCAGAACTCACAGCTTTCCAACACTGCGGGGGCATCCTATGGGAATCCCCAGACCCAGCGCAACTAGTTATTGTATTAGACTTTCCAACCGGAGCAAGCGTGTACACATATTTGGTGTGGGGAGGGAAACACTTTAGTGCAGACAAGGTGATAAGAAGCTTTCATGTACAACCTGATTTATGCTTGATAGCCTAACACCAAAGCATGTTATGAATCCTCTTATCAATACATTTACAGTTCAAGCTCCTACAAGATCAGATATTTGATACGCCGAAATAAATATGCATAAGTCAATTTGCATTTTAATAACTATTTCCTGCAGAAATACAAGCCGCTTAAATTTCACTCCTGACACTTTTTTAATCCAGCAACAGTAAGAGTCTTTATTTTAAAATCTTAGCTTGTTTTATTTCCAGTGATCATTGCAAAAGTTGTGTTCTTAATGTTCTGGCTCTGAAGGCAAGAGCAAGGGGAATGGTGAGATTAGAACAAAATGTCCGAGGTTAACACCTGGTATTAGTGGATATGACTTTCTTGTTCCTAGATCAGCATGGTGTCAAATGTCTTAGAGAATGCCAGCCCTGGGACAAGACTGTCATGCTCTAGCCCTGATAGTGCTTCTGTAAAGGTCCTTGAGAAAGACTGCTGTGTTGGAGACCCCAAATCTGTATTTGCTTGCACAGTGATCACACACACACAACAGCCACCTGTTGTGACTGCAGAGGACAACATACAGCTGTATTTTGAAATGGAAACACATAATAGGGAAATATTTGGGGCGCTGACAATGTAATCATTACATGAGTAAATACAGCACCATTAGCAACTGGGCCAAGTACAACTCTGTTTACTAAGGCCTGCTTTTGAAAGAGCTGGGTGATTTTCAGAACTATTGTCTTTTCTTTTAAGATGCGCATCAGAGATGAAAATCCCTGGTACTATAAACACTCAGCACCTTCAGTCAGGAGTCAGGACAGTGTTAATGCTACCACTCAGTGTTCCATACAATTTCTCAGAAGAGTCACTCACACGATGCAATCTCGCTAATGCTGTTAGAAATGCAGTGGGCAATCCTGCATTGAAGATGGCTCTGTATTTGGAAGATTCATAGCATTACTTGAACATTGGCCATTTTGTATTTAACATGAAAACAGTATCAGGAGTTTGCCGAGCTCAGTGTTTGCTGTTTATTAACTTTACATCCCCGGGAGTACTGCATTACCCCCACTCATTTTACACAGCCTATTTCCCTTGTTGTTTGCTTTCCGGGGGCCAACTTCTTATAATTACCGGCAGTTTTTCATTTCTCCCACACTAGTCCAGGCAGTTGAAGCACTCTGACAGCCTTTGTAGAACCTTATCTGTAAGAAACTAGTTAAGGTGTTCTGATGGGCTGGTTTATAGGTCCACTTAACAGTCACATTCCTGAATGAAAAACCCCAAGCCTGAGGGTACTTGACCATTTAAAAAAAAAAAAAATAGCCTCAGTCCGCAAACATATATTCATTCCCAATTGCAAAGACAGTCTGTGTAACAATATAAAAAATAATGGCATCAACACAAGAAAAGGCATAGTCTAACTTACAGAATATTGATTATTGGAGTTGTTTATAGTGCAGAAAGAAAGTTGATAATTTAGAGAAATAAAACACTCAGCTTGTGTCTTACACCTCACTTTGCAAAATAGGAAAAAATCTTTTACTATTTCTCAGGCTGGGCACCTACCAACAAGCCCTCTTATTTGTTAGAAAGGAGAGAAGTGGAACAGTGCTTAATGATGGGTGGTACTTTTAAAGGAATACTATGTGCATGGCTTTTCCTCACCTTTGCCTCCTCATTGACATCCCAAGTAAAGGACACAGCATTGAATGCAATTTCTTCAATATTCCCAATGGTATTAAAACTCTCCTTGTAATCAGCTGTAAGAAAAAAACAAGAGTCATGAAAAAAAATTAACTTTCTGTTTTACAACTCACAGTACTTCTTTGATTCTTAAACTGGGTTGTCTAATGCATCAAAACTACCTCCTGTATTGGTTATGATTAATTATGAATAATCTTAATTGCAAAGAGGCAATATAATGCAAGCTGAGTCTTATGCATAGTATATCACCAGCTAATGGTCTTGCAAAATATTGTTGGTGCTAAAAGAGAAGTAAGTGTGACTCTATTGGCAAGGAGTCAGTGAATTCATTAGCTTGGCCAAGGAATAGCCAAAACTGGAAAATTATCTGACAACTACTGAAGCATTTAAAGGGACTGTTCAAACCTTGACATTAAGAAAAAACATTCAGGTAAATCCTAAAGAAGCTTTCTAAAAGTCTAAGAGCTATCAATAGAAGAAATCATCAGTGTGCATTTCAACTTTCCCAGGAACTACTGCACTGGATGCTGGATTAATATTTACATATTATTAAAAACAAAACCAAAAACCCCACAAAAATCCAAACTAACAAAAAATCCCTCACAAAGAACCAAAACCACAAAGATCCTTTTCCCAAGGTATGCACACTACTAAAACAGCAAACAAACAAACAAAAAAAATTTAATGTCTGACTATAAAATCTGCACCTTTTTCTCACTTCTTCCCGAAGTGCTGTTGTTATTATCAATAAACTAGCATTTGGGAAGGATGAAAAGCAAAAGGGAGGAAGATTTCAAAGTTGACTAACCCTTCCCCAAAAACACTAAGGGTGGAAAACTATGTAAAACAGACAACTCCCAAGTCGTCTTCATAACTGAAAAGAGGAACAAGTGCCGCTTTTCCCTCCCTTTGCTGGACAGTTTAACACATTTTCTTCTTTTTGATGACAGATTAAGAGAGATACCAGGTAATAGCTGCTTGATTAAAAGAACTTCCAGATTGTTCACACAAATGGAACAACTCTCTCTGAGACAAACATTTCCTAAGAATCCCTCGAGGGTTGTAATTGGACTCAGTGCCAGAGGGCTGAGATTACATTCCTGATCTAAAGTTTGCCCAAATCTGTGCTTCAGAAGCATGCTGATTCTTAGCTTTGTAATCAGTTATAGAAAGAGGATGGTTTTGTATTCTGTGAGACACACAAATGGTTTCAATATTCATGTCCTTTGCCTAAACTGTTGGTCTCTAAAAAATAATTTCTAGGTAATAACTGCTTTAAAATCATTTATAACAAAATCATTGCTGCAAGAAGAATTATTTCACGTCTGAGACATGCAATACTTTTCCCTCATTTGAAACACAAGAACACTGGCATCTCACTGGGCAAGTGAAATTGTGTCTCTGGGACATATGAATGATTTGGGCTACAGTAAAAAAATCACTGTTCAGACCATAGGAACAGCCTGAGATATTTGGTAATGTAGCAAATTACAAGGGTTTGAGATGGCAGGCATGCTCTTCATTCCCACCTTGAACTCAGATCTCCTTTCTAACTGAAGTCATTGGCTTCACTATCTAAATTCAGTCTGGGTATGCAAATGAGAGGAATTAGAAGACACATAAGTAGTTTAATATGCATGTGCACACATCCACCCACCTCTTAAATTTATGATTCACCAGAAAGTGCCTCATGCAACTGACTGCTGCATATGGGCGTGCTGTGTAGGTGCACTTTAGAAAGACACGAACAAGATGTCTCGTAAAGACACGTTTTCTTCTAAAAGGCTATCAGAACCCCTCATCCCACCAACCCTTCCCTTTTCTCAACACATGCCTCTCCTTTAATTGCCATACACAAATCTCATGGAGTGTCTATGTGACAGAGCTGTTAAAAAGCAGAAGCGCATCCTATTCCCCTCAATTTACAGACAATTAAGGAAGGATCCTCAGTTGATTAAGAAAGAATTTACATCTCAGAATACTTGAAAGCTGTTAAGAGTGACTACAATTTTTCCTCTTCTCCTGCTGTGAGTTACCAGAAAGAGAAAATCAGGGTTGTTCAATATGCAAAAAATGTCTGCACAGGAATGATTTCCTCTTTTGTTACATGAATTGCATATTAAACAATGGCAAATTTTTAATGTTAAACATTAATCATGCATTACATGTTATTGTATACTTTTGTATTGTGTAAATAAATAATAAAAACTATCCTGAAAAAAAACCAAGGGTAAGTTTCTGAAGCACAAAGCTTCCAAACACACTCTTCATATTTGAACCTGTTCCAGTATGTCAAGTTATTGTACTTATTCTAAATAATCAACATCCACTGCAATTAAATACTGTATTCTTTATTTGACATTATTTTAAAACAAGAAGTTAGTGTTCCAATGTCACAGCACTGTGAAAAAGATAGCTGTTTTCTCCCCACTCTCCTTATTCCTGCTTCAAAAGTAAACGTGCACCTTACTCCTTCTTCAGAAAAATCCATTACAGCACATAGCCTAAATTTTGGAAAAGACCTTACCTTCTTGTTTAATAAGCGTCAAGCCCTCAGGTTTATTCATCAAGCTCTAAGGACTTGCATACATGTAAGTACATGCTTATCTTATTAATATCAACTGCATCTTCAGACCTGACACTGCACTAATCCATTCAAACATCCTTCCTCCCAGAAGGTGAACCAGCCAGTACACAAAACAAATTAAAGCAGTGACCCCTGCGTGTCTGGAGTGAAGGAGCAAGACACTATTTCCTCTGATCTCCAGAATATAACTGCAGGCTAGAAGGCAGACACACAGATCCCTGCCACTATGGAAAGCAGCACAAGCACAGTCCCTCCGCACATCTGAGAGCTGAACAGCTGGAGCCCAGAACTAGAGCATCCCAAATTAATTTGATCCTCTGTCTGCTAATGACCACATCATGCACTAGATTAAAAGTGCATTCATAAACAATTAAAAAGGATTCACAGATGTTAAACATGCTACAAACATCAAATTAAAATAAGAGTAAGAGTTATGGAACAGGTGATGCAGAGTTACAGACACTTCATTTTCTTAGTTAACTACACAGGGCCTGGACATTAACTCAGTATTTAGAGGACCCCTTCAGGGATCTGAATTTTTAACATAAAGGGAAATCTTTATAAAGCCATTCAATAGGATTTTGCATGGAAGGGACACCTGGAGGTTATCTGGTTCAAGCAGGGCCAACTTCAAATTTAGATTAAGTTGCTCAGCTAGATAATTTGATGATAAAACTAGAAGATTTTGCTAAATGCAGCTTGATACTTGTATGGGAAATATAATTGGGAGCCATTCTTCCCTATAAGATAGTTAGCCATAATGCAAGTGCCAAAGAAAATGAAATGTACTTCAGAAATACCACACTTGTATGACTATGGCGGTATTTCAGTTGTTCTCAAAAAAACACAACTGAGCAGCATCTAGGGGGTTTTTTATGAAAATTGAGGTGAACCATGCTCTTACAGCTCTTATATCTGACAAGAAGTGCTATATCAGTAAGTCTTACTACACCGTGCTTAGTTCGTGTTTGCAATCCAAATAAAGAATATGCACCAGAGCGTCTCAAAAGTCAGCGTAGTTATTTCACCGAAACTAATGGAAAATTAAAAGATATTCACTTTAACACAGGTAAACACACAGCTCATGCATAGCACTTCTTTTGCAGAGCACTATTTAATAGAACATGTATCATAAGTTAACTTGTTGGGGTAAGGCAACTGAAATGTGCCAGGACACCACAAGTACAGTGGAGTCAGAGGGTGTTGACACTACAGTGGAGTGAGCTCCTCAGCACATACTTTTCAAAGGTATGAGTATTACCACCACGAGCTTGTAAGGACTAGCACAAAAAACCAGGCAGCCTTCAGAAAGAGCTGTGACGTGGCCTGCTTGTTCTTTTAATGTGTCACGATAAAAGTCATTTGGTCTGGGGTGGTGGTTTTACTGCCTCAGCTACCCAAAGGACAAGAAGAGAAAATTTGAGGGGAAGGAAGAAAGAAGTTAATGAAACAGTTCAGACAGAAAAATGATGGTAAGACAAGAGGCAGAGAGGAGATTCTGGAAGAGCTGCTTGGACAAAATACACTTGACCTTAAATAACACCAGGCCTCAGTGGAAACTGCAGCATTTGAAAATCTACAGGCACTGCAGTGATTAGGACCACATGGGGACTGATTCCCTGATCACCCAGTTCAATCGCCCCTGAAATCTCCAAATGTTCTCTATAAGTAACCCTGCTTTGGTTTGGCCCCCCTCTGCCCCCTCTCATTCCTGCCATTCAATGGTTTGGTTCCCTCAGGCGGTCAAAACAAGATAGACTTTGTCTGCTTTGGTCTTGCCGACTCCTTTGACTGGAATCCGTGCAGATGGCTGTATGTGTAAACTGCACGTGGGAGGGGAGAAGCGCTTGATGTCTAGACACTGCCACCGACTTCAACTTCAGGCTCCTAGGCTGCAAGTATGTGTTCTTCCTCTGCTGAATCTCCCGAGCATGTGGATAGGACAGCTGGGGCTGAAATGGGCTTGTAAATACTTTCGCTGGGATGAACAGTAAACAGGTCTCTCAGGATAGCACACCAGAGCTTGCTTCTCCCTCACTGCTGCTACTGACAAGACTCAAACTCTAGGGGTGTAGGAGTCCTGCACACTTCTCTGCAGTCACCACAATGATGACATCTTCACTCTCGGGCTGCAATTCCACACCAATTAGCTCACATAACTGTTACTGGATCAAAGACCTGATCAGCCTTTGAAAAGGAGGTGCAGACTTTGACTTCCCAGCTGCAGAAGGTGGTACACAACTAAATACACATGCAAGGGGCAGCTCTTCTGTGTAACTGCTGAGAACCATTCCTTCTGCATGGTCCCTATCCAGCTCCATAAACCCCACAGTCCTGGCAAGAATGAGCCATTGCTAAAAACTGTGGTACAAGCCTTGCAGCCATTTCCACCATATTCCTGTGCAAGGCACCAGAGCTTTTCATATCTGAAATCTTCCCTGAAACATCTGGAGATCTTCTTACACTCACCAATGTCAAGGACTCTCTGTTTAGCTGTGTGCTGCCGGGAATGCCAGTACTTCCAATATTTCAGTTGTTCATCTCTGTTTTTATCCTCACTGAAAACAACCATGACCACACTCTATGAAAAACAACACCAAAGTCATATTAGTTACAATAATTAATAGTCAGGAACACAAAAATTAAAATCTCCCATACGCCTCTAATCCTTATGCAGTCACCACCCTCTCCCAGTACTTTGCTTGTAGAAGATTTCTGGGTTTTAATCAGTACAATATTACAATGTACTTACAAAGACTCAGGGCAGAAGAAACATAGGTGTAAAATAATCCAAGGCCCAGGATTATGTTATTGATAGTCCAAATAAAATTTAATCATATTCTTAGTTTTTAAAAGTCATCTTCAGTGGCTAAAGGCAAGACATTTTCAATTTAGCATACACAGTCCAAATATCCTTCTTGGGAGCAGGACTCTTCCATATATGTATTTAATGACAAATTCAGTGTAACTATTTACTGAGTTTTGCTGAGGTTTTCAATTCATGTTCTGAATTCCTTTTGTTAAGTTGTGATTCAAAGGAAACAGATTGAATTTTTATGCTGTAGGCAAGCAAAACGACACAAAACAATGAAAGAATGATTATACCAGTTAAAATTAAGTGAAAACTAATCACAGAGAACAAAAACTTCACTTTAAAATATCCTGTTCTTTCTCTAACCCTGAGACACTAAGCACAAAAACCCCACCATCAAGCTGTTTTATAAACTGAGGAGCTGGATCACAACTGATTCATGGTCTGTGTCCCTCCAGTCAGCGCCATAACCTTTAATGTACCTTCTGCATTCTACCTATAAAAGCTGAACACCATCATCACATCTTCCATGTTTATCTAGCCTGTCCATGGGCATGAGGCAGTATACACTGTGGAGGAGTCCTGAATTATGCCTGTACATACAGGCTGGACATCAGGTGTGTGTGACTGGCCAGCTGATGCACTAACCAGAATTGCTTTTCCACCAAGGACAGCACTAATGTTTTTCCTCTCTGAACCACTTAGAGGGAACTTGTAGAGGTTTAATACCTTCAAAACCTCTTGCCCTCTGTTAGCCCTGGGTGGACTTGGCAATAAATTCAAGAGTCAGGGCTAACAGAGGGCCCTGGCAAACAGAACATGATTGTGAAAGCTGCATATGGTTTCACAATCTTCTGTCAACTACATCCTCCAGAAGGATGTGGTCTCACCTCTCCTTTAAATTTCCACCCTTCTGCTGCCACAGCTTCAAAACTCATGTGGCAGTGCGCTGAATCAGGCATAGGAGGACTGGTTTTCTGTCAGACCACCGAGCTCCTGACTCCTGTTTCAGCTCTACAAATGCTAGAGCTGGAACCATAAAATGGGAAGGAATGGGTGGCAGGCAAAGAGACTGTGCAGCAACAGAGAAGTCTTACATCAGATTCAGCCACCAGGCTCATGTACTCAGGAAACCAGGCTAAAAATTAACTGCTAATTTAGGTTTCCAAATCATTGCCTCTCTTTAGGAAGAGTCTCTCTAACCTTCATGTATGATAGAAACATACAGGTTGTTGTCTGCTTCACCGCTCACATTTACTTTCATTGATTCCTTTGACTAAAGTCACATTTTTAGAGTACTTCATTTATTTGGATGGAAACACTTTTGCAACCTCATACATATGCAGCCCTGCCAGCTTCAGGGTAAAATTTACAGGGCTCATTGTTCATTCCAAGGTTACTGGGTGAGGATTTGCTAACTCAAAAACATTACCAAGGAAATCAGGAGGCCTATTCACCAGGTAGATGTTGCTGAATACACAGACTAAGTTCCAACCATAGAATCTAAGATGCAAATCATTCATTTTGTTACATTTCTGAGTGAATATCAAGTGAAAACTCACACAAGGAAAATTATTTAAAATTTATGTCACAAAGGATGGATTCAACTCTTCATGTTTTCTTCAAAATGAGCTGGAAAGCAGCTGATAGAAATGCACCAGTGAGTAAAGATGGACTACAGAGTACATGTGGCAGATCTTGGACTTCTTTGCTTTAATCATTGCAATAAGTTCACCAGTATCAAGTGTAGTATCTGTGTAATCACCTTTCTGCCAAACCATAAACTAAGGCAGGTATGTATATCATTAACTCATAAGCTCACACTCGGAAAAAACTGGGTGGCAAAACATTTGTTACCATCATCAATATGGTGCTCTCCCACCTTTACAAAGTGCATAAGAATAAGCTTTCTCTGTCCTTCCCCCAAGAAAAGAAAAATTAAAAGACACAATCGCATCTATCTGCAGAGGTCCATTCCCACCCAGGAAAGAAATGGGACTATACCCTGACTTTGCTGATGGGATGCCGGAAACATTTGTTGTCACCCGTCTCACTCAGGGTGATGGCATAGAACTGTCCTTTGTTCAAGTAGGTCATGGGTCCTTCCCCTTGCTTTTGACGCAGAGACTTGGTAGCTTCTAGCGTATACTGAAAAGTGCTGCTGAAAAGACAAGGAGAGAAACACTCACAAAATCCATATAATTTCTCCTTTTCTCTTTTATTATATAATTATTGCATTGTATAAGGCATAAGAAGCTAATAACAAAATTCCAGGAAAATGTCACATGGCAATTTAAAATTGCGATTTTCTTTTTTCAACTTCATCAGATCCTGCAGTCAAGCGTAAAACTATCTGGACTGTAAGTCTCTTGGATCAAAGGCTAGATCTGTACTTTCTCAGAAAGGAACCATTATGAAGACTGTGTACCCCACAATGAGTGTCAATTACCAGGAGGGGATCCAGTATGATTTGCAGGAAATCATCAACTCCGCAGACATTTAAACTTAGAAGTGTTGCAGAAAGAGAAACAAATAAATGATATTTTTTTAAAAAAGAACCAGAATAAAACTGATTGCAAAAGAGGGACACAGAGAATGGAAAGTCCAACTGCTACTTTCAGCACAGTTCAAAGAAGGAATACAAAAAGAAGGGACAGTAAATTCATTTGTTTAAAGACAACACGCAAATCAAAGTTTTTATAAGCTTTCTTTTCAAAATTAGTCAGACTAAATGAAGTGCCTACATTTACCTTTATCTTCAGTCAAGTAACCTCCCTTTAGAAAAATATCAGAGAAAAACAATATGTTCTTGTGTTGAAATTTTAGATCTTAAAAAGATCCTCCTTCACAGAAGAACTTCCCCACTTCAAAGCAGTTCTCAAACCATGAAAAGTTAAGGCTCCATTAAGTAGTGAACTGTTAGCTGGAAACAGTTCTGACTGAGCCTCTTCAGCCACCTCCTCCAATAATGAGCTTGAACAATAATCCAATAAAAACGATGCCTGCAGCTCCTCTCATTCTCTTAAATGAAAATAATATTGATCTTGAAAAAAAAGAAAACCCAAACTTTTTTTCAAACTGCACAGGAACCACAATGCAAAGAGTCCTCATGAATTGGAGATACAGTGGAAGCATTTTCACAAAGGTTTCTAATTCAGCAAGGTAAGCAGTGCCAGAGCAAAACCAAAAGGAGGAATATGTTGGTCCAAAACAACAATGTATCCTTAACTTTCTAATTCGTGCAAATACTCTGGATCATCATAGTACTGCCATAGCAGTATAGAAATAAAGGGAAAACAAAAAACATTTTAAACTATCCAGTGGGAAAAAACCCACAATAAAATATATAAATGATAATTACATTTAAATCCCCACTCAAAGAGAAGGTAAAAAACCCCCAGGAGATCAATATTTTCATCCAAAGGAAGTTTCAGACAGTTTAGTATCAATTATTCAGTTTAGTAGCAATCACTCAATCAAATGAAGACAACTTCTAAGTGTTTCTTAGCTTATATATTGAAATCCAGTCATTTTTCTAGTTGCTTAAAAGTTACAAATCAAAGCAAAACTAAGGTAAAAAGCAAACACTCATCTATACCTATCCAACCCACGGATGGCAGCACTGGCGCTTCCACACAGTGCAGCTGCTGCCACCACGAAGGCTCTCACATGCCATGGGAAGGCAGCACAAAGGCACCACCGCCCCTCCACTGCGGTGAGGGCTGGCACAGCCCCCCTGTCCTACGTGCCAGGGGAGCAGAGGCACTGCTGACACAGGCAAGGGTGGAACCATCTGAGTGGACTGGAAGAGCTCTACGCCACCAGTGCTGCAGAGCCAGCATCCATCCTGCTGCACCACTTGTCCTACAGAGGGACCACCCATTAGAAGCAGGGGCACAGCCTTGATTTAGCGTCACACAAAGGGACTGCAGGTTGTTTGCTCGAGACCGCTTCATGACACACATCAAAACACACTGAGTGTCCTGGGAGATGTGCCTCAAAACCTCACACCAGACAGAAGAACTAAAGAGGATGTGTGCTGAGAAGGGCTTAGAATGATCAAAGTCAGACACACACAGTGCCTTAATAGAACTGCCTACAGTCTGCCACAGGCTGGTCTTCTGTTCCCTGGCATTCTGTATGTTTTAGTCAAAAAATGTAAATCCCAGACACATAGCACTTGGCCAATTTTGGAGCCTCTGTGTAGTATCACTTGAGAGTTTTCTTGTTTCCAGTTGGCAATCAAAGCATGCCCTGTAGCAGGAGAATTAATCTCGCTCTTGAAACTTATTGCAGTTACTCAAATTATTATAATACTACTCTGAACCTCACCATGAGTCTCAACTAAACCCCTGTGTAGTCACTAAGGGATCTTCTAGCAGGCTTCCAATTACTTTCATATTCACCACTTCCTTTTCCAATCTGAAATTCTCATTTCTGAGTCTTCCAGGTAAACAAAATACATCTTCCCTGGGAGTCATCTTAATGTGCATTCAGAGGTTTCACTCTAACATGACCTGGGCCGTAGCATGAAAGACTTAAATGTGTGAGAATTGTTAACAATACCAATGCTTCAGGATTCAATTTTACAAATGTTCAATGTAAGTGAGCAGCCTTTGCTAAATATCTATTTCATATCTTCTGCGTATATAATGACTCAGTTCTGAGCTCACTGCAGTTAATAATTGTTTTAACATTCTTAGAAAAAATATCAAGCTGTACGGAACCTTCACCACAGTTGCAGTCATATGCCTAATCCACAAAAACTACGTAGGCATGTTCCTGTTTCTAAAATGAGTGTAATCTCTCAGATGTAAATAGAACCATTCACAAGCATGAAATGAAGCATCAGCTTAAAGACTTTAGTGATTACAGCCTTTACTAGATAAAGGGACTCTGCAGTGTTTGCTCATACTACGTACACATTTTTCTGTGCTTAGGGAGAACAGTATTCTTTTCAAGCTTCATGTTTTGAAGCTTTTCTTGAAGCTTCTCAACTATCCTGGACACTTGACTTGTGCATTCCACCGTCCTGAAAAGATTTTTCATGACCTAACTGTCAAAGCTATGCTATTTTACCTGGAGAACCTCTCTTAAGAGTTTTCATCTTGCATTTCTTCGGGGGGGGGGGTGGTTTAGAGGAGTTACTAATTTGAAGCAATGCTGAGGGAAGGCGATAGATGAAGATACAAACTGGCCAGATCCGAGAGCTAACACGAACAAGAGAATAAGGGGAGACTAATGCTTGGCAGCATCAAGGGAGCCCTGCAGGTACCCCAGGGTGAAGAAATGAAGGGTGGGAAGTGGACACAGGCAGCTACTCCTCAATACATTCCTGCCTGATGCCAGTCAACACATTGCAAAGCTCATGCCATACCTTGTTTGTTCATAAATATATTCTTCAGCCCCCACTGACACACTCCGATATTTCTGAAAAATAAGACCAATTAAATACTGTTTGATACAACTGAAATGCAAATACCATCAAAAGTATAACTGTTTATTTAAAGACAACTCAGAAGAAACCATCAACCATTTAAAACTCAAAATACCTAAAAACTGGAGTGAATATTAATATGCTAATCATATTTTATATGAAGGTTCAAGGCTGACATTGTAAAAACCACATAATTTACTTACCTAACCTCAAAGAATTTGTTTATACTATAAAGAACTAACAAACTAAGCACAGCTAAACAAGAAAATTAGATGACAACAGGATATTTATATAGTTATTAAAACTGTATCCAAAGAACACAGTGATTGACCCAAGTGTCCACTACCACAGGGATCTATAAAAACTCAGCACTCCTTCAGTATAACACAGCTAAGTCATTCCATAAATGTTTTGAAACCATTTCTAAATATGTATTTACAATGTGTTTGAAAATTTAGTAAGTATTAGAGCAAACCCAAACCCAGTCATTCTCACCAGGACTTAGGAAATATTTTGCAAGTACTTAAGAAAACTAGTAAGAACAACTGTATTCCTACTTACAAACACTAATTTAGCCTAAGTTTCTTTTGGTATGTTTTGACATTTTACCTTATGGTCTCCCCACACCTGCTTCATCCAGCTGTGCCTACATAACAGTGGCTGGAGAAGCAGTCAGAGCACAGCCAGGCAAAGCACTTCCTGGGGTTTAGGTAGTGGAGAAAAAAACAAACGGACACGCTGTGTTGGGTGAGGCTGCAGCAAGGTGGCAAAGCTCTTCCTGCTCCCATGCCACATGCATGTGAACACTTGGGGTTATAAGGCCACCAAGAGTGGCACACACCTCACCTAACAACTATGGCTGGAGACCTAAAGTTAATTGTTCAGTGCCCCTTGTAGAGTTAATGGGGGAGGTGAAGATGGAGAGGAGTGAGTGCACCTAGAAAACCACTCCACCCACTTTTGGCGAGCGGATTTGAACTGATTCTTTCTCCACAGACAGCACACAAAGCCTAGATGACTGCACCCTGTTATTAACCAATAATTTTGAAAACATGTAACAATAAATCACCATTGTAACAAAATTACTATAACACAGAATTTGGGATGCAAAGCCAACATATAGATGTAAAGTTCCTTTTCACATCTAAATTTAACACATATGCGTGTTTGACAGCTCTCTGCACAGAGCAGATGGACTGTTTGGGAACCTCTCAGCAGCATGCATGGAATCACTCTGCTACAGCACCCCAGGGAAAGCCACAAGTATGGTACCAGAACAGCCATTTACCAGTAACAATTAAAAATGGCTGAAATAATGTGATTTTATAATGCAGAGAAGTGTCTCTAATCCAAGGTTTGATCCTACTGATTTTACAATGGGAAACTAGATTTCTTCATTATTTATTCATTTAGTTGACCTACATGTGTTCTATATCTGAAAATAGATTTCACCTCCAGACATCCTAGATCTATGTTGCTCACAGAGACAATGTACTTTCTATAATACATGTACACAAACACACAGTGAATTTCTCATATACTCCATCAGGACAGCTCAGCCTTAATGTAGCTTGCCTTGTACTTTTGTTACATTTACAGTTTTGTAAAGTTGAGAGGAGAAAAACCCTAGGGGAGTTTTACCATTTAATATCTCTAATTTTTTGCAGGGGTACTGTCAGCTTTAAGTAGTCTTTATCTTTCTACATTTCCAGCTTGTTTGCATTATTCTGCAGCAGGCAAAAGCAGCTAGAGGGTACTCACCGTACTAAAGCTGACTGTAAAATTACTTTGACTCAGCATAACTGGAAAATAGTTAGAGGGAGCTCTCCTTGCCTTTTTTCTCCTCATTCCTGTACATATACATGCAATTGTCTTTTGCCTGTTGAATTTTCTGTTCCCTTCTATTAGTCTAATTCTGCTACTTTTTCTCACTTGCTTGCGTTGCAGAATAGATCTTAGTGCAACGGACAGCTTCTGAACACATTACTTGGGTTTATCCAGCAGCAGAGGCTGTCACAACTCATTTGCACTTTCAAAAGAACATCTAGAATTTCCCTGTTACAAAGTGCTTGCCATTTCTTACTGCTATGAATAGGTCTGAATGCAGATCTTGTTCATGGTAAACAAATCTTTCAGAATGACAGCTATCTTCTACTTCACACAATATCCCCAAAGACAAAAAAAATCAATATTTATTATTCTCAGAATTTTCAATAACATCTTTAAAATTGTCTTCTGAAATGCCTCATGATGTTCCCCTATAATCAGAGCACAGACTAACAGAAACACAACAATGAGTAGAAATTAATTTGTTGAAACAAGCATCACTGTTGTTTTAATGGCTCTTGTGGACAGTTCAAATCCCCTTATCTTGTTTACAAGCTCAAATATCCTTATCTTGTTTACAGCTTTTTATTGAGTTCTTAGATGCTAATTTGAGGTGAAAAACTTACTTCTGTTCCACCATCTTTGAAGGTGTCACTGTAGGTACTGTCAGGAGTACTGCGCTGATCATCTTTAAGATAATTTGTGTGGGGAGCAATGTTAGACACTTCGTATGGCTCAAAGATAACCCCTCGATGCTCCTCGTTTTCTCCTCTCGCATAGTGTGTTTGCGGGGTCATAAACACAGGGGTGAATTCCTCTGCTTTAACCACAGTCACTCCGGTCCCTGTGATGGGCGTTGAGCTCCCCGACACATTTGTGTTGTATTCCCTTTTGGACGACTCCAAAGGATCTTGGTTCAAGGAAAGGTTAACTGGCACTGTCTTCAGGACTTGCACACGGTTCTCTCCCCCACTTAAGTTATTCTGAGCTTCCGTGGTATTAAGACAATTTCTGTGAGACAAAACCAAAAAATGTTATGAACTGTCCAGATAGAAGAAATCTACTTAAACAGCTTAATGGTCTTAGATGTCAGGGAAGGAGATTTTTCAATTCTGATAAGCCACTGCCATAAGAAGCAATACATTAACAAATACTGGGCAAAAGAAATTGTGAGATAAGCAGAGTGGTCCAGAGCTCTTTAACAAATGGGGAAAGATAACATTTGATTTGACTTTTTACAATAAATTCTGGGTTTCCAGAGTTGCTCTTGCCTTAGCTTATAATTTGGATGCAAAATCAACCCAAGCAGTACAACAGCCTTTAGACACAAAATAAAAATAAAGAGTAAGGCAAGGTATGGATTACTCACAGTAGATATTTTGCACATTAAATAGGCAGAGGATCAACAGCAAAATTCATACACTGATGGCATGCTCTTTCAGGCTGTTGACAGGCCACTGCTGTTTGCTTAACTCTGGTACCAATGCTCTTCTAAAAGAGCAAGCCCAGGAATCCCATTGTAGCAGAGTAGATCAATAACTATAGTGGCTGCAAGGTAACCTCAGCAGCATTCCCACATCTACCCACAGTTGCTCTTGAAACCAATCTGATTGCTGATAGTAGTTGCACTGACATAAAATTGTTAACTCATAAAACTTTTAGTAGGTACAACATTGCTTTGTTTTCAACCCAGGAGAAATGCTCTGACACTACAGTTCCTCTCTCTTGGCTTTCCACTGAAGGCTAGTTTTGTCGATCACACTCAATTTAGGAATTTCTCTGGTGTTCATAGAAAAAAAACCTGTCCCTCAGAAAAACATTTCACAGCCTGTTTTGAAACAGTAAATTTATCCTGCTACCTATTGAAACAATCACCTCATGAACAGCTAGTGGAGACCATCTAAGGCGGTCACAAATCAGCTATATTGAAATAAACCTCTTGTAGCTCATCTCCATCATAATTTTATATGGAGATACCTCCCAGTATGTAAAATCTTAATTCTTTCTACAAAAATATATATTCTTTCTTTTCTGCAGGTCTTAATAGTAGGAGGTCATTTCCTTTGACTCAAGCCACTTGTAGCCTACAGAGAAAAGCTGAAATCTAAGAGGAGCGAGAAAAACATTCTAAATAAATGATTTTAAGAGAGTTACTTTATTTGCTGGGCAGACCCTAAGTTATGTTAAATAAGACTCTATAAATGAGGTTACTGAGGCCAAACTACTCGCTTTTTGCCCTACAACAAGAAAACAAAGAAAAATAGCCAATAGCCAACTGAAAATATAATCTGATTTTACTAATCTCAGCAGCAGCAGAAAAACATCACCACCAAACACAAACAAATAGTGAAACTCTCTGCTACTTTGCAAACTGGATGTTTGAGCATACTACTCATTTTTTCTAATCAGTTAAAAGTAAAAAGGAGTAAAATGTGCTTCCCAAAACAGCCTTCTTTCTTTTAACTTCTGAAAGAAAACCATAAACCCCTCAGGCTATCACAGTTCCTTCAGTTCACAACTGATCAACACTTTCAGAAGCCGGGTGTATGATTTTGAATAATACTGTACCTTTTATCTTGGTCTTCTTGATTATCACTCACTTTGTTAACAGACAACAGCCTTTTATCTCTGGGAACCTGAGAACAACACCAGGCATGGGGTCAGGTAAATGCAACTGTCAAGTATTTGCAGCTTCAGACTGCTGTACTGCAACAACTAGAAAAATGTAACTATGTTGTCTAGTGTTGTCTAGTTCACAGATGCCAGGAGCTGTTTTTCTTTGGAAGACTGTGAACAGAAAGAAAATTTCCAAAGAGAAAAAACATAGGAATTGTTTTCTTTTCTAGTTCTAGGGCACACCGGTTGGGAGCAAAGCGCTCTTCTTTATGTCCTGTCTTTTGAATATCAAGCTAGGCCAAGCTATCTCAAAATCACAGTTCATATTATTCCAAAAACACACACACACTTTTCACTGAATAAAGCAAGATGTGAAGGAAGATATGATGCTTGATGAGCTCTGCACTGAGACAATTTTAGCTCAGACAAAAAGGGCTTTTCAATTAAACCATAAGTGTCAGGTAAGTTCTCCTGTTAGAGAGCAGCCTGGAGAGTGTAGGACTCGTACCTAGGGAAAGTTTGTGGATCTTCCCTTTACTAGGGACAGGTCAGGGCATGCTGGTATGTCATCAGAAACACTGACTTCTACTTTGCTGATTGCATCAACAGCCATGAGAAGTAAAATCCCAGTCAAATCTGGCCCCTTGACAGACTCAGAATTGACACCAAGTGACTTAAAAGATTCCTATTCCCACATACCAGTTTCCTGACACCAGCACAGGTATGAAATCACCAAGGGCAAAGTTGTTGCCATGACCATATTTTTCTTTTTCTGCTGAACCAGCAATTTGGGAGCTTAAACTTCTAATCTACCTTTTGTACAAGAAGACATATCCAATCCATCACAGCAATTAACTCAGGATTAAAGAGCAAGAATAGACCTAAGAAAGGGTTAAAACCATGCTTTTTACCTTTAAATATTTTAAAGAAATATCAGAAAAATATCTGACTTTAAAGGAAAAATAGTATTATAGTGCACTACAGTAGTCAATGATAACAACTATATCTGCAAGACAGCAGCAGTCACAGAGTTCTAGCCAGAGCCTTTCTTTCTTTTAGGAACATCCCCTTTCCCTATTAAGCATCCTGCTGGTTAAAAAACCTCCTTCTTATATTTTTGAACTGGGATAAAAGCCACAGTTTACATATGCTGATTCTCCTTTTAAGATTATATATTTATCTCTGAATGAGGGTCCATGTTTAGATAAATATCACTACAAGAAAAAAAAAAGTTAAAAAAACCAAACAGTTAAATTCAAGTAATTCCTATTGACTGGGAAAAGTCCTTCAAAAATATTATCCAGCTTGTCAGAACAGATAAGCCAGAGAATAAATAAGGACAGTTCAAGACTCTAGTGCACATCCACATTACAGCACGGAAGTTAAGTTTTAAGTTCCTGGGGAGTATCAACAAGGGTTATCATTTCTTCCCTATTTAAGACAAAAATAGTTATGACTGAATGCTGGAAATGGCTTTGAGATGTTAATTCCACCTTATTCCATCTGAATCCCAAGGCTTTTGCGACTGCCTGGAACAAGGAACAGACATCTCTCATAGAACATGGTTTTGAGAAGGAAAAAGGCTATTTTCTGGTTTTATTATAAAAATCCGTCAGATTAATGAACTGCTACGTACAAAGGAATTACTAAGACAGAAGCCAATACTCCAGATGCTCATAAACATCCTGGATTTTACGAATCCATATTAATTTCACAGACTCTGACACTGTGGTAACTATGTCAAGCAGAGAAAAGAACCTTTTTTCTTTCTCAGTGGGAAAGGTTTTCTCTTGTGACAACAATACACAAAAGCAAGGGACATCTCTTGAAATATAATCAGCAAAGCAATTAAAACAATAATTAACCATAAGGCTGGTACATGGCGTCTTGCCTACAACCCCTTCTACTGAACACTCAGTGTCACAGAGATTAAAAAGAGGTGTCCATTCTTTAAAAGCATGTATAAAAACTAAAAGCAAGGCTTTTTAATTTCCATTCCTGATACTTCTTCATGAATTATAAGGGGACCTAGCATTGCTGTGCTGGCTTTCACAGATGATCATCTGTCCAAGGCAGCCATAGCTGACTTCAGGGGTATGGATATTGTTCATTTTACTGTAACTATTTCATACTCTAGTGCTTGGGAAGCAACATTGATTCTCTTTGCAGAGTACCAAGGAATCAGCATGGGTTTCAAAGTGACATTTTTGCATTACACAGAGATGCACCCTGTAGGACTCTCCTCTGATTTCAGCAAAAATCTCAAACATAGCCTTACTTAAACACTATAATATATATGCATAAAAAAGATGTTATCAAAATGGTATGTAAAGCCCTGGGTTTAGAACATGACAAACAAACTGTGTCAGTGCTTTTCCTGTAAATTGACTTAGATCTCTGGCCCCGTGTCCAGTTCCATTTCTGTCCTGCAAACTTCCAGTGCGAGGGCTAGACCTCACTGTATGTTTGTATACAGCCTACTGCAATCATTGTACAAACAAAAATAACATGGGAAACTGTCAGATGAGAGATACCCCCGTTAAAGAGCAAACTAAAACATGTGTGAAATGAACCAGAAAAGCAGACAAACCTACGGATGGACAAGGCCTCCCATTTTATACTTTTTAAAGAATATTTCAAGTATCATCCAGTGTTCTTGCACAGGAAGAAGAATACTATGCTCAAAAAGAAAACATGGTAGAAAATTTAATATGGGAATTCTGATATTGTTTTTTTCTCTCCAGAACTAAATACATCAAAACTGTTTCAGACAGGTTTTCTATAACAGAACGGGTGCTTGATGGAAATATTAGAGAGAAAACAAGATGCAGTGACTTCTGTCTTTGAAAACTGGCTCTTTTGATGCCTCTTGGAGTGGTCCCTGCTAGTGCAGCAGGGAGGGATAATGACAGAGTTACCTACTTTATAATAGTCATACAATAGGCCAAGAGCAGCAGCACTGTCCTCATCACCATTTATGCTCATCATAGCCTTGGTAGCTGCTGTTAGGGGATTCTCCAAATACGACTTCCAGGCTTCATCTTCACTGGTGTAGGCTCGTCTGGTGTTGAATGAAGTGTCATTTGGCACTAAGGCCACAAGTCGCTTGTTACTGCATAGACAGGAAGAATAAAATCGTGATCCAGAAGGGATTACTTTAGTCACAAGGCATGGTAAAGAACATCAAATAGGTCAGTTAAAGTTATACAATTACATCAAGCAAGCATCTCTGTATTACACTTGGTGACATAAATATTTATCAGTATTAGGTATCTTCAGTACTTAAAAGAAATTTAAATGCGTGCAGATCTTGCAATAATAATTCAAAAGTATTTTTACTAATATACAGATAGAGCTACCATAGTATTTTAAAACTATTTGGAAAAAAAAATGAAGCAACAATATAAGAACATTTTGCCCCAGTATTTTTGCTAGATGTACACTTGATTATAGAAAAAAAAATCCAACATTTAACTGACATAAGACATGAATGAAAAGCAAGAAAAAGCATCTAATACTAATCTAGGGTTCACCTAAACAGAGTATAGTTCAGTATGTGTTAAGTGGGTACACCTTAAAATTTGAGCTATTCTCTGCTTTTCGAATGCAACTTGACAGTAATTTCAGAGAAGCTTTCTGTAACAGGACATGAGCAATAAGTCCAGTGGATGGAACAGAAGTCAACATATTTGGTCTCAACTCACACTTTATCTCTCACCACATCTAGTTATAGACCCATGGTAACACACACAAGACCATTAGTGAGTGGGGTTTGCAGCAAAGCAGTTTCCTCCAGCCTGAAAGTGGCACAAACTGACCAGTGCCCGTGTACACTGCGTGAGAAGCTGCTGCACCACAGCTATGGCTGAAATTTCCAGTATAATGGAAACATAAATGAAGATAATAGCACCTGCTTTTGCAAACTGTTCAATAAACTTATTGATAAAAGAACTAGGTAAAAAAAAACGTTGCAGGCCTATTACATAAGATAGCAGGCAAACAGATTAGGCAAGGGAAATAGTAGAGTGAGGGGTGTGTTCCTTCATGTGTGTTACAAGAGCACAGTCAAGAATCGTGGCTCAAGTTACAAGGATCACAACAAAACTTTTAACATATTACACCTTAGAAATTTGAAAGCTGTAGAGATGGCAGAATAACTACATATACTGACTTAACTGGTAAAACTAGTAGTTATTCCTGGCGACCTTCATGAAACACTTTTTGCTATCTTCTCCATAAAAGACAGTTCAGTAGTCAGTCTCCTCTTTCTGTTCTGCCCTACCTGCACCAGTGCCAGCTCCACAGATCTAAACCCAACCAACTGCTGCTGTTGCACAGAGAACGGCATTTAAACTGTGCAAACAAGACTTTTATTTGTTTTCAGAAATAGGATTTGATAAAAGCGCAACTGAACCCACGCAGCAAATGCCCTCGGATGCCGGGAGCACGCCTTGCCTGGCCCCCAAGCCGCAGCGACCGGCAGAAGGCTGGGGCTTCGCCACAACCCCGCTGTGGTGCAAGTCCAACCTGCAAAGTGCGTGCTTCAGTGTTTAAGGAAGAAGAGGGGGATGGTGGAGATTATAATCTCTATGGTACAGAGCACTGTTTACAAGTTTCTTTATTTAATGAAAAACAAAATAATCCATCTGGTACACAGAGCACAATTTTATGAGCTCTCTGGGGGAAGAGAGCATTTCATAGCTTCATATCAGAAAATACAGCCAGCTACAGTACCGGTTATATTTTCCTTTCATGTAAAATAACTGGATTTTTTAAAACTTACTTTTTTCTTTTTTTTTTTTTTTTTGAGGACCTTTCTGCCTGGTCTTTTGCTGAAGATTTTTGTCCCTCTTGTTTCCATGTATACATTTGTGTTGTTACAGGTTTCCTTCAGCAAGTGAAGCTGAGCATAAATTAGAAGCCTAAGGAAATACAGAGAGAACTGCTAGGTCTGCTTGCCTTTTCAATACCTTATTGTTAGCAACTCAAATCAGATTTGCAACAGCCCTGCTGTTTGTGCCAGAGGTAGCTGAGGGCCTGTTTCCACTCTGGAGTAGTCAATTCTCCCTGGCTCAGAGCCAATTATTCCAAGCAAGGATTCTCCTTTCCTCAACAAAGCTCCCCTTCAGCTAAATCCGGGCTGTTTCACCACATGGGCAGCTGCCCATTGCAATGCACAAAATCCAGCTTGCCCTCCTTCCCGCAGCAATCTTCCCTCACAATCAATAACTGCCTTTTGTTTCTCGGAGCACCCACAGCCGTGCCACAGTCATAACTGATTTACAAGCACTACCGTCAGACAGCAAGATCCCTTTAAAAACACACCTTTAACACTTGGGGTGTGCTTGTCTGTAAAAATGCTGGAGGGGAGGAGTCAATCTCTGCTGCTCTAACTTAGCCAATATGATCTTAAAGCAATGACCAGAGTGCAGTCTCAGAGAAGCATATATGATCGTGCTGAGGAGAAGCCAAAGCAAAGGCGATAAATGCTCTAGAAACAGCAACTCGGTAAGTAAACCGTTGGGATGGTTGGAAAGGCACAGGTACTTAGACCTAGACCCTTCCCAACATCTCTTCAGAGCATGTTTTTTCTAAAGCTCTGCTTTCACATTTGAAAACAAAGTATCTGTCTCCTGCCTTGAGAGACGGTCTGCAGCATAATCAACTGACACACTCATTGTGTTTACTCTGCAAACAGACTGAAACAATAGCACTAAGAAAAATAAAAAACTTCCTCATCACCCCTATCCCTGTAATCGGCTCTGTGGGAGGTTAATGGTCAGAGCTAATTATCATGATTTAACATAGTCAGTCATTTCAAAGATTATAGCCAAAGCATTCAGCCAAAACAATTGGGCTCACTTAAAGAAAACTCTATTAAATAAGGTCGTTTGGATGAGAGGGAGAGTTTCTCTGAAGAAATGAGACTTGTGTATGCACACACATTCCCTTTCCTTTTGCACAACTGCTGAACCTTCCGGACGATTTCAGCTAAACCTGACAGAGGGGTAGCAAAGTCCTCCATAATCAGAGGAGATAAATACATTGTATTTTAATATATGCCAAGAAAACCCAACATCCTAAGTAAGGCTTTACAGAGATAAACTCCCCTGGTTTTGTCAGTCATCTTTCCATGCCAGGGCAGCCCCAGCTGTTCCAGCTGTACAACCGATGACAGCTGGCAGCTGCTTGGGAAACTTGGGAGTGACTCCGGTGGCACCTGGACCATGTGGAAGACAAAGGGTGACACCTGTGAGTAACAGCAATCCCACTGAAGAGCTGCTCTGACCATCGCAGCTGAAAGCCCCATTTAGAGCCTGTACTTACCAGACCCATAGATCTGTGGATCCTTATCAAAAGCTGCAAATCCATCAGTGACTACATCCACCAAGAATCACGCACTTAAGGAAGAAAGATAGGCCAAGATTGCAAGACTCCCACTCACCCTGACCAGCAAATCCCCGCTGTAGCCCCATTCACATCTAAAAGAAGTTGCTAAAGAGCAGAGAACAAGAGCAACCCCTGCTGTGCCCATTCCTCACCCGGGCCAGCCCATCACCCCTCTATCTGGGAATCAGGATGTGTGCTAACCACAACACAGCTGGGAGGGACGCACTTGTACAAGCTGAAAGGTCGCATCATTTTATCATAGAGAAAAAAGCTGAAGAATTCGGGATACTTTGTGTCTAAAAAGTAAACGTTTCCTTTCAAGCTATCACTTGAGCTCCTCACGAATGCAAAATGTTTCCATTATTTTACATCAAACAGTACTAAGTGTGAGAAAATGAAAGGTATTTTCTGGGGAATGGTCTAGCTAGGAGCTAGACTGCCCGACACTGGAGTATTTATGTCAAGACTAAACTTCAGATGGCCTTTATTTTGCAAATTTTTTTTATCCCCACTGTTTAATAGAGATTTTCCTGTTCATACCATCCAACGTGATTTGTGTGTTTTCATAAGACATACATACATTTTCCAGATTAACAGCAGTTACGGTGATTTTTTTTAACTTCTTAAAAATTAAGATTATGGAATTTTATAAAATCTATACAAGTGTAGTGTCTAAATATAAAAATGTCCAAAACTTTGTTTCATTTCAGTTACTGCAGTGCAACAATGTAAATTGAAGATGTATATTGTACTTAACAACAATAAATCAGCTAAATGAAAAGGGCCAGCCTTTCAATCTCTTCCTCGGATTAAAGATAATGAACACACAACAGCCAGCACTTGGGGCTATAAAATCCTACTAGAGGCAAATTCTCACCCAACTTGATACAATTTGTGAATTATCTTACAGTGAATCAGAATTGCCCATTAACACACTCATGAACAGTTGTAAAAGGCCTGGTGATCAGAGTTTCCTTTTTATTCAGAAACAAGGTGTCCTGCCTGCCAGGCTCTCCAAACCAATTTTGATGCTCAAGAGCTTTCTCTTGAATTGGCAAAGTTCAGGCAGCTCTCAACTTTTCAGCTACATCTGCCACTGAACATAAAGCAAACTGATGCAGCCATGCTGCATCAAATACATCTGCATCCCGCTCCATCATACGCTCAGCATTACATCCTGATCCAGCTGGTGCTAGTGGGAAAGAAAGCCTCTTCCTACCTGTCCCACATCTTTTGCCTTGCCCAGGCAACCCTGAAATCCAAAGCAGATTGTTTAAACTGCCAAGGTGGGCACGCACCCCAGGCACTTCCATTTTTTAACTGCATTTTTTTTTGACATTGCATTTGTTCTTAAAAAAGAGTTACAATCAAGCTGCTCCATGAATATACCTGCAGACTTCTTCAATCCCGGAAAATGCAGGAGGACTTTCCCCTCCCTGAGAGGCTAGCTGCCAGATGGGAACACACAAGCAACGTGCGTGAGGCAAGAGAACGGGAGAAGTTCCAATTCCCAGGTATCAGCCCCGGCCTGAGCCTGCCTATTCTTACACAAGTGAGATAAGAGCACCAGGCACTTCTGCACACATCCTCTGCACACTGTTCCTTCAGGAGAAGGAATACAAGGCTTTGGTCCATACAGCTGTTATAAAGCATCCAGAAATTTTATCACTAGTCAACTGGAAAAGGCAAGACAGACTCATGTGACCCTCGTTCCCAGCCCAGCACATCAAGGCCATAGGATATTTATCATAAGCTTCTTGTCAGTTGCATGATAAGAAGGTGAACACAGCAACTGTCTCCAATCTGGAAATGCTGGAAGAAACATGAATTCTAAAACAAGACGCTAGCCAAAGGGACCACTTCTGTCGCACACAGACATGCATCACACACCATGTTGCATCCTGGTCTCTCCTCCAGTGCAAAGTCAAAGAAATTGTGAACTTGTAGAATGCCCATGTTTCATTTGGTGGGACAAAAGGTACAGGAGCATGCTGCAGACGTATCAAAGAATCAGAAAAGAGAGCAGAAATCCCCACTTCAGTTTTGACACAGCTAAGGAGGGCAGAGTATGATCAATTACAAACGTTTTGGTAGCTCTAAAATCCTCTGCAAGTTTATTTTACACTTACACAAATCTCAGTTCAGCTATAAGACAACTATAAAACAAATCTAGAACAGTTGTTCATGCAATTTGTCTTAAAACTAGTGCCCATACATATGAATTCACAGGCACAAAATGAAGTAGCATGACCATTTAAAATGCAGGACAGATTCCACAGAATCTGCATAAGTTAAACTTCAGATTCCAGATCATAAATTTCTGCCTGTGCCCATTACACAGAAGTATAAATCAAAGCTAGTCCTAGTGCTTGAAACCAATTGTTTCAAAGATTCTAATATTAATTTTGGCCCAAGTTTACTACCTTCAGAATACTACTTTGCCTAGACATCAAGATAAAAACAAAGCAAACAAACAAAATACCACCAAAATCCCCAACAACTTATGTAGCTCATTGCAAGTTTTGATTTATTTAGTTAAAAAAAACAAACTTGAGACTGGTCAGTATTTATTGCCAAAGGTATAATTAAATAGCCTGCAACATTGTTGTTTCAAATAGATAATAGCGTTCCGTTAAAACTACGAAGGAGCATAAACATTTAACGAACAGGAAAACTACGGCCCATGTGTGTCAGCATTTTGTCTTTCATAGCCGACAATCACACCATTCCCAGAAGCACAACAGGTCTCCAAAATGTACTTAACCCAATCCAGTGACTATGTAAATATACAAATGAATTGAGAACGAAGGAAAAAAATCAAAGCATTTAGACCACCAGGAAACAAAAAGGTAAGATGCCCTCTGGCCCAGCCAGAAGTCCACACCACGTAAAAACTCCCATTAAAGAGGTTGAGTCATTTTGCCTTCTAATGAATGCGAGTTTGGGACTCTTGCAATTTTGGGACAATTGCACTTTTTGAGCACAAGACACATATGAACAAGATTATACACGTGAAACGATTAAAAGAAGTTATTTTACCATTACTAAACACTCTGAGAGGAAGTAAAATAATATATTGAGAATAGCAACAGTGAATGGCAAAACAGACTAGTTCAACAATTAGATGCCTAGTAGAAGTTTTATTTGTTTTTACTTCAAACCAAAATAACTTGAGCATGCAATAATGATAGAGAGATTAAAACAAATAGGTGATTCATTAACATTGACAAAAAAATCATGATTAACTACGTCAAAGTGGAAGTATGAAAAAAGAAATCTGACACAAGGATTAAACACATACAATAAGTGCCTACTGAGGACTAGTTCAAGTGAGCAATTACTTACCCTGGGACAGTGTTTTTATACCTATAATTTCAGACACTATTTTTGTTTCATTTTTAATTAAATATTATTTCTACCAGACAATCTTTTGTTATTCGTATACTAATCCTATTGCCTTTTTTTTTTTTTTTAACCAAGACAAAAAGAGTCTCCAAAAAAGGGTAGGTTTCAGCACATTTGTAAAAAAAGACTGACATCTCAAAAAATGAGGAAAACCTGAAGCTCACAGCATTTCTGCAGGAGGTGACAGAGTTGATCAGAATTAGCAATTATTTAGCAGCTCCATAGCAGGCCATGTTGTTTTCCTAAGAAGTGTACCTTGAGCGTGCATAGCACCAAAGGTTGTTTTAGCTGACTTGAAGCAGCTAGAAGCAGGCTTTAAAATTAAAAACAGGTCATGACAAGGCTGCCCAGACCTCCTGCAATTTAACCTGACCCCTGGCCCCGTGGTCCTTGTTCATTCACTGCTTCCAAAGTTAATAGAAATGGAATAGTTACTGCACTGATAGCACTTATTGCTATTTTTTCAGGATATTAAATCTTTTATGCAGTCAGAAGGAAAACATGAATTCAACAAGCAAACCTGGGAGTCAAGACTTCCTACAAATATTTTTTAAAAACATACAAACCCAAAAATATACCTTATAGAACTCCTAAAACACATTCTTATGGAATATACCATTGCCTCCCCAAATTAGGAAAACTAACAAATCTATATAAAAAAATATATAGCTATAAATAGATAAATAAAAATATAAAAGAAATCTATATCTGTAATCTTGGATGTTTGGGACATACTCTCAAGCTATAGATATATTGCAATATTTGACTTGACAGTTCACCTGTACTTAATATGGTTTCCTTGGTTAAATATTTTGTAAGAAACTATTGTCTTTTTTTATGATGTTAGCACTGTAGAAGAACAGTACAGTACCCCTATATATTAAGATGTCTGAAATAATTACTTCTCTTCTTTTGACTAGCTAATACTGTCCTAATCACTGATTAAAAAGCTAATGAAGATTCACCCCAGAATTAATTCCTAGATCAGTATTTGAAAGTGCTGTTTTGTGTGCATACAAAAAAGGGCAGCTTAATTGGATGCTTCCTAACAACAACAACAACAACAAAAATTTAAGGTAACCACTGCACTGGATTAATATTTGTGAAAATGTTTGACAACAAATGTCAACTGGTGCAATATCATTTCCCCTTCAGATGTCCCAGCCAAAACAAGGACGATGATGTCCCTGCTGACCCTTCCACAAGGAAGAGGTTATGTGATCATTACAATCAAGTTAAAGTGACCTGGGAAAATCCCCTCTCTCCTCTTCGGCTTTGATCTTCAGTCTGGTCTCAGACTCCAGCACTAGAGAGCCAGCAGTGTAAACAGCAAAACCTAAACATTTGATACTCTTACTCCTCTTAGTTAAGCTTATCGTTGCAAGTTCTGTGAGGTTCTACACACTGATTTTCCGCCTTCCTTGCACAGAAATGGTTTTCTAGGGAACATCTGTGACAGTATGTCTGACATTTGAAAAACGCAAGAATTGAACACATCTAATTCCTGTTTCTCCATTCATTCTTGCATGAGTAACACTTTGGAAAATTAATCTCATTGGATGCCCTATTCAGACAATTGGCTGTGGGGGAAAAAGGGAAATTGAGTGATTTGTCACCTAATTGCTACTTAATATCTGCTGATGGGAAACATGTTTAACCCTCAAAGGAAAAATTAAGAACAAAACACAGAATCACATTGTAAACGACAACCCCCTTTTGTGTTATAGTAGTACATGTTTAAGTTAAATATTATGAAGGCAGTAAAATTTACACACTGAGGAGAAAACAGTAAATCAAAATTACCGTGTGAAGAGCCCAAGATCAACTTCTGACACAGATACTACCAACTAGCAACCTGGATGTGAACATGCCGCCACTGACACGTGGAAACAGGTCTGAACCCATTCCCACCTACGGGCTTGCTCTCCACTCAGTTATTTACCTACAAGCGCATGCTCTGCTGCAGACCCAGGCTGCCCCAAGTCCTCCTTTACGTGGGCAGTCTGAGCATGCCCCAGCCCTGGCTACCTGGTGTCCTGAGTAGCTCTGCACACCCTGGGCTGTTGGGAGCCTGATGAGGCAGTCAGGCAGCTGGCCAGCCAGAAGAGAGCCACGGCGGCCCAGAGAGAGCCACAGCAGCCAGAGTGCTGGGGCCTGCTATGAGCCTGCCCTTCCTGCAACTGCTGTCCCAGCCCACCTGGGAGTTCTCCCAGCCCCAGGAGCACCAGGGACACAATTGTGGCATTTACAAGACAGATCCCAAATGGTTGTACAATTGCTGCTCCTCATTCACAGTACTGCCAATTTCTAAAACCCAGTTTAGTCTCACAAGTAGTGAGCTTACCGATTCACTCCACTACTGCACTAGAGCCAGGACTCCAGAGTTTTGTGGTGATCACTTCTTTTGTATACTTCAAAATAACAACTTCAGCCTATAAATGCAGAAATATACCCTACAATCATCTTTCCACCCTGCAAAAGGGATGCTCCCTTCTCCCCACCCTATGTCCCCCAGCCTTCATCAATCCCCAGGTTCCCCTCAAAGGTTTTGGAAATTGGATGACAGAAGCAGCAGCACAGACCTCCAAAACACTCGAAGTGGGAAGGACACGCATTTCATTCTGCACAGATTCTAGTTTGAACAGTTATTTTCTTAACACCTGCCATTTGCTTGCACCCCTGCTGCATATAAACCCAGACCGATGAAAAATGGATGTCAAAAATAACCTCCTCAGCGCTAAGCCAGCTCTCTAGCTGCACAAAGAGCTCTACTGACACAGCTGAGAGGGTGGAACAGAGGTAGGAACAAGTGGCCACAGCCTGCTTAATTCGGTACTACCTCTGAAAAATGCATGTGCAATCATGCCTTATCTCTCTTGACCCCAGAGTTTGTGGAAGCAAGCGGGCAAGACCAGGTTAGGTAGAAAGACTAAAAGGAAAGACAGGGAGATAGTACACCCATCTTAAGGATAATCTCCCCTTCCAAGCTCCTCAGTTAGCATTAGAAACAAACACCTGGTTCTTCAGCATTTTCACCTAACTGTCCACCTTCCTCCCTTAAAGCACAACAGAACCCATCCCTACTGCTCCCTCTAAAGAGAGACACTGCAGGCAGCTCTGTGTAGTAGTGCAGCACGGTCCACCACCTCTCCAGAAAACCCAGTAAGTCCCACAGAATGTATTTTGGCACACTTTCTATATCCCCTCTGCTGCTTAGTCCTCTACACCAGCACTTTAGTAGCACAAGCCCCACAAAAACATGTCCAATGACTCTGACAAATTAACTGACTTCGAAATAATGAGCTCCATTCTCCAGTCTTGCCTGTAGGAAAGATCTGGTTTGAAGTAAAAGGAAGGCCATGTGGAGGAGAATAGTGTACTCTCTGGATTAGGTTCTAATTGGATATAATAATAGCCTAAAAAAAAAAAAAAACCACCAAAAACCTTCCCAAGCAAACTCCTCACACCAGTCTATTATCTCATTCCATCTGGTCACCTCTTCTGGAAACAAATGTATTTGTCGTCTCATGTTACACTTGCATATAGGGAGCACAGGGGATTTCTTTACTCTTCATTTCCTTTTCAAACTCTTACCTATCAATTTTCTAAACACCTTAACCAGAAACAGATCACAGGCATACCTGCAATGGAACAAGTGCTGTTACTCGAGGCTGCGTGCTCTGCACTGCTCTTAAGTTCCTACAGCAGTAACAGCAGCAGCGCTACAGAGAGCAGGGGATGAAGAGCATTAATGCTCCAGTCTCAGTAGCTTACATGTATGCCATATTGTTCTTATTGGAAAGGAAGGATAGTCCAGTATCTCAGTAGCATCCCAGACCCAGAGGGAAACCACTTTTGCACTAGCTCCTTACACGGGTTAGGTTTCCTCTCCACTGTTTTTCTGATTCAAAGCTGACTGTGGTGCAAAGTTGTTCTTCTGACCCCCCCCCACCTTCCATATTCCCCTCCCACTCCCATTAACTGCCCTTGATCTGCCGCAGCCTAGTTTCTGGCTGCTGAAACAACTGGCAACTAGGCCTAGCCAGGAAGTAACTTATAGGCCCTTTCACCTTCGTGCAGTTCTGGAATTGCCCATTGCTTTGGGATGCCCTCTATCACTGCTTGTCAGCTATTCCACAGTTAATCTGGTTCCCCTCCCAATTGAAGATTGCTCTTTCAGCTGCTCCTTCACTCACCCGCACCCCTCAGGGCTCTATCCTTATTCCCTTCTTTGCACTTTAATCATTTACTACTCTAATCTGGCCACCTAAGGCATTAGTTCCCACGCCAGTTCAAATGAACTCTTAAACGCCACTCTCAACTCCTACCCAAATCGGTTTAAATTCATGTCAGTAGCTACCTTCGTACAATCCCACTGTCAGCTGATGTCTGAAAAGGCCAGGCCTAGTATTTTTGTTTCATCTTTCCCCCCTGAACCGTCCTGTCCCTTCCCTATCAGGGGAGGCAACCCTGCTGTTTTCTTTTGTCGCGTAATCTCCTTCTTTCACTCCTTGACAGGCAGGTTGTCACCAAGCCTCTCTCCAACATCAGGCTCCTCCTCTCCACCTCCTTTGGCACAAAAGCTCTGGGGAGCCCAGCCAGGGCTGGTACCTGAGTAACGCCAAACGTAGCCGCGATCACACCCATGTTTGGGGCACTCCTACCTGCACCGGGGCAGCAGTAAAACATAACAGCCACCTCCCGCCCTCCATCTTCCTTACCCCTTAACTCGCCAGCCACCTCCTGCAGAAACACTAATCACCCGAGCAGGGAAAATGGCCTTCCCGCCTGGCTGCCTCACGGCGGCTCTGGGCGCCACGCCGAGCCACCCGCCGCTGCGGCGGGAGCGCGGCATCGCCTGTGCGAGTCGTTTACCGGGGGTAAATAACCCGCCCGGCCCGGGCCGCTCGGCACCGGGCGCCGGCGGAGCCGGGCTGGCAGGGGCGGCGCACGCCGCGGCCTCCGCGCCCACCGCCGGCTCCTGGCGGCGCTCCCCGTCCCGGGGACACCGACCCCGCCGCGGTCTTGCGCGTCCCGGGGGGACCCAGCACCACGGCCGGCGGCCCCGGCAGACAATGGGAGTATCCCCGCACCGCCGCTCTGTCCCAGCCTCGCTACCGCCAGGCCCGGGCAGGAGAGAGGCTACAGCGGGCCCGGGGCCAGCAGGAGCGGGAGGCTTCTCTCTCCTCTTCATCCTTCTCCTTCGGCCCCGCTACGGGGAAAGTTACTTTTTAACCCCGCCGGTCTCCGGGCAGCCGCGGGCCCGCCCGGGCGTCCCGCCGGGAAAACAAGGTCAGGACGACGAGGCTGAAGGCGCCGCATGGAGCGGTGGGGAGCACCTGGGCCGAGCCAGGGCCTTCCTCCCGCCGCCCGGGCCCCCTGCCCCGCCGGCCCCAGTCGAGGGCAGGAAGATGGCCGTGCCCGGCCCTTTGGGGATAAAAGCCCTTTGTTGCGCTAACACAAAAGCCAAGAAGCACTTTACGTCCGGGGCCTTCGGCGGGCGGAGGCCGCTCCGCTCTTCCAGGGCAAGGAGCTCTCTGTCACGAAAAGCGACCCTCGAGGTGAGGGGAAAAAAACAAAACAACACAAATAAACAAAAAACTAAACTAAAAGGGGAATTAAACAAATAATCGCGCAGCCCCACGGCCAGGCGGAGAGCGAGGTGCGGGGCCGCGGGCCGCAGCCTCGTCCTCGGGCGCTCCTGAGTGTCTGTGCGCCCGATCCGGCGTCGCTGTAGGAGGGAGAAGAAGGAGAAGCGCCGTCCCGGCGGGTCCGCGTCCGCCACCGGCGAAGGGGAACACGGCCAGCCGGGCGGGCCGCCCCGCGCAGCGGGCGCAGCGGCGTGCCTGCGATCACTTACTTGTCCGTCTCTTGTGACATGTTTGATCCAATGAACTCTCTCCCCTTTTCCCGGTGCCTCCGTCTGCCTGGCGGAACTGGACTTTCAGGTCTGTGCAGGTGAAGGTGTGCGTGTGAACGCCCGGGACGGCAGAACCAGAGCTACTGGTAATTCTGCTTTCCTTCCCCCCCTTTCTCGGCTCCGCAGCCAGCCGCCGAGGCAGGACAGGTAGAGCCCCCTCCCCCTGGCATGTGGGGAGCGGCGGGGCTGGGGCGCCGGCGGGGCTCGGCACGGGAGAGCGGCCGGGCCGGGCGCGCACAGGTAACTTTCCTGAGCAGCGCTGGATTCTTTCACTAAAGGAGCGGGGAGAGGGACGAGCCGCGCGCTGATTGGGCGGCGCGGCCGCCAGGTGCGCTGCCATTGGCAGAGGCGCGCACAGGTGAGGAAGGAGCCGCCGCCGAGCGCCAGGTAACGAACGCACCGCGCGCCCGCGCCGGGAGGCACCGCGAGGCCGCCGCTGGCTCTTCTGAAAGGGAAGGGAAGGCAAAAAAAAAGAAAATAAAAGAAAAGAAAAGAAAAGGGGAGCCGGCGCTGGGGCGGCGGGCAGTTCCACCGTCCAACAACACCTCCCTGCTCCCGCCGCGGACGGAGGGGCCCGGCCGGCCGCGCTGAGGAGGCGAGGCGAGGAGCGGCGCAGGGCCACGGGGGCCCCGTGCGGCTGAGGCGGCCCCTGGCCGCGGTCCGCCTGCCTCACCTGCCGGTCTGCGCCGTGCCCGAAATCCCCGGCTTCGGCCGCTGGCCTGTGGTTACCGTCGAATAACGCCCAGGGAGGCGTCGCCCTTCGCAGGATAGTTTGGAAGATTGTTTTTTCCTTGGGTTTGAGGACTTTTTGACCTTTTTTTTTTTGCCTTTTTTTTTTTTCTTTTAACCTTACTACGGTTGGGACCAGACGAGTTTGACGTTGGTGAATGTCTTTCTGCAGAAGGCATCTCACGGCAGCAGGATGAGGGGGTGCCAGGTGATGACACCCACTGTGTGGATCTGAGAGCTGACAGCTGACCTGGGGGATGTTGATGATGAGTGTTGAGGGGTCTGTTTTGTCAGCAGGGGAAACTTGAAAGAGAATGGAAAAGCTGCAATGGAGTGTTTATTGAGGCTCTGTTATGCAGGGATGAAGTGAATGGAGAGGACTGCAGATCCATGAGTCATCCTTCAGCCCAGTACAACCTACTGTGTACTTTGACAGAGGACCAAAGTGGGTTTACAAGGGACAACAGGAGCGGATTGTGGGTGCAGCAGCGTTGACCCTGCTGGAGAAGGTGGGGGAGAGAACATCATTGGGTCAGTTTGAGAGCAGGGAATGGAAGGGTAGCTAGGAATGAGACTCCCATCTGCTATCACCCATTCTCAGTCCCCATTCCTCCATCAGAGACAGGTCAGGACCACATTAATCCTTCCTGCTGCCACCTGCCCTCCTGGAGACAGCTTTCTATACTAGGCATCCAGCTTGATTGCTGACAAGCTCTGCTGTACAAATCATGCTGAATGTGTAAAGAATGCACCATTATGTGGAGTAGACCATCATGTTACTTAGTCATCTTTGCAAGACAACTACCCGAATTTTTTCAAACCCATCAAATTTATAATGTCTTAGGTGAAGGGAATTTTTCATTTTCTACCTTTGATTTCATAAAATCATAGAATACCCCTGAGTTGGAAGGGATTCTCAAGGATCATCAAGTCCAACTCCTGAACAGGGGAATTTCCCTTGACAGGGGAATGTAGTAGGAGGATTATTAATGAAAATATATATTTGTATAACCAAATATATATGTATACACACAGACACACAGACACACATACATATATATATATATATAAAACATGTTGTGGTCTGGGGGCCTCATCTTCGTTTACTTACTGCTGCAGTTGAAATCAAACTTGACTCTGCTAAGTCTGTGGTACTATGGGATCACAATCAGGTACAAATATCTGTTACTGGGTCTCATTCCTTATCTGTGTTCATAGTAACTAATCAAATCAAATAAATTCAGGATAAATCAGTTTTAAGTCAGCTTAATCCCATTAAGATTTCTGTCACTTTAACTAAAAAGAATTAGAAAAATACTTTACCTAGCTCAATGACCCTTTGACTGAACACAAGATACTACTTAGCCATTCTCTTTCTCCATTCACCAGTCCCAGGAAAGAAACATTATTATACAATCTGTGAATCCAGTCAAAAGTTGGCAATGTGGCCATTATTCATGCTGATACTTGTATGAATTGTATTGTATAGTAAATTTTGAGGAAGCTGTAAAGCTTCTTAAAACACAAGAGAAACAGTAATTTATTCATAGCAAATGATGCAGTCATTTTGAATACAGAATTCTATATAATCTTAAAATAAGTTGGACCTCTCAAATACATTACTATATATTGTTTTCAAGAAATAGTGGTAGAATGCTATAACAGTGTAAATTACTGAAGCTATTCCTGTTAACTGCAGAAATGATAAGGTTTCTTTCCCAAATAGTTATTATGCTGAAAGAAACTTTGAGACCTGAAAAGGTTACCTGTTTGAGCACCATCAATAGGATTAACGCCAGTTCAGGTATCCTCTTTCTCTTTTTTTAATTTTTNCCCATTTTTTCCCATATGAAATGTGTAGGAAGAAGGAAAGGAAGATCAGTGATGAGCACGTTTGAAAATGCCACCTTCCCCAAGGTAGAAATGCTGCTGATATGTGATTTTACAAGAAAGAAAACTGCATTTGATGCCATCTGTAGTCCTGGACCAAACCCAAACTGTAACTCAAACTGAAATGGAGTTTGTTGTTCTAGTACTGGGTCAAATACAAAACTGCCTTTAGCAGTCTGCTCTCAGGAGAGATTCTCTTAGAATGAGGTAGTCAGGAGACTGAATTACTGCTCACTGTCTTAGTAGTAGTTCCAAGGTCAAAGCTAGGAATATAAGTGGAAAATGCAGTAAAGAACTCATGATTTGAGGTAGTTGGAGATGACAACTATTATTTAGTTAAGAGTTGCTTATATAGAAAAATATACCCTGAAAATGATTTTAACTAGGATGGTAGGCATAGGGCTCATAGTTTTCTGAATGACCCTTTGGCTTCACACTGGAGGCTGGAATCAAATTGTCAGAGTCCACCTTCAGCTGAACAGGTCAAACAAGTCCTACTTCATCCAGCCTGATGCTCATTCTTCATGATCTACAAAATTATTATAAACTAATCTGTTAGTCATTGAAACATCAGATAATGTTATTTCTGGGCAGACCAGTCTTGCTTCCTGTTGAATCAAGGCTGCATAGAGCAAAAATGGAATAGTCATGCCATACATTATTGAAAATCTAGGACTTGTCTTTGGAGTGCACAGGAAATATTTTAAATAGTAGACTACTGTTTTTCATACTGTGCTTGCTTCTTTGTTTGCACAGTAGCTGATAGTTTTTTCTGGCATTGTAAGGATTCAGGGTAGAATTCAACTGTTTAAAGCTTTACCTCATGCTTACGCTATCCACTCCATAGCTGTGAATGTCGTTTGGACTTGCCAGCACTGGGTAAAGGAAATCGAGTGTACAAATAAGGCTTAACTAGGCTTACTAATTGCACCAAGTACTTAAAATACACTTCAGAAAACTATTAAAAGAAGTCTATGAGATAAAAGATGTTGGAGAGATATTTATGTCAAAACAGTGTTGTAAAGCAGTTCAGTGAGAGAGCAGATGTTTGAAAACAACTGTTTTCAGTAGGCAGTGATTACCACATATTTTTATTTGTGTCTTTCTGTCATTGATAACTGTTGATATAAAATGTATTCTCTCACAGTAAGTTCAAAGACAACCACCTACTTACTAGTATTGTAATATGCAACATTTACTGTTAATCTTCCCTACAGCCCTTCCTTTGTAGTCCTCTGTATGAAACTGTATTGGAATTTGTGCAGACCTTGATCCTTAACTGACTTCAATGAAGCCATCATGTACATCAAAATAAGCTCAAAAGATTGCAGTGCAACCTTCCGATACCCCAAAACAGGTCATTCTTCTTCTCTGGGAATGAATTGCTGTGCACTGTTAACTTCAAGAAAGTAATTCTAAGTAACCATGATCCTGGTAACAATTGACTTTTAATGCTTCACAATGAACTATAAAATTCCTGTTGGAATAGGAGATTTTGTGATTGATGGCAAGTACTCGTGTAATGCTGCCTGGAAACTGCAACTTGTGGTCCCCAAACAGGTCTGCTGGGAGCCTTTTAACAACCACAAGCTCTCAAGTACCTCCACATCATGTATGACAGCAGCAGCTCAGCCATATAGAGGATCATGGAATATCAAGTATTTCCTGGCCACAGGGTAAGGTGTGGAGCTGAGTGTGGCACTTTCTATATGAAATGTTGATTTGCATTTCTTTTAGATCTATCAAAGCAATATGGAAGTATGTGAGGATAGAAGGGAGAAGCTTTATTTATTTTTGTTTTGCTCATTTTGAGTGTAGACTTCATGGTTCTGAAATATGAGAAAATTATAACATGACTATCCTGTGTATCTACAACACTGCACTGAGGCAGTATGGCACACACAATGTTGTTTCAGCTTACAACAGAAGTGATTTTTAGTGATGAAAATACCTCACAGTATGTCAGTCCTTTCAGGATTGACATTGAGACATTGAAACAGGTGAGAAAGTGGCAAAGTCTGACAATAGATTGGAATATTAGGTTCGTACTTGATTAGCAGATATTAAAGTGCCAATCTGTTTCATAAAGACTACTCATAGTTTTGGAACCAATTCAATAGAATTTAATATAGAATGATGGCTTTTCTACAGATGCTTTGATCTGCCTGGTAGAGTTTTTTAGTGATTCATTCAACCATTTTTAAACACTTGGAAAATACAGTTAGGTCACCTAATGATGGTAATTTTGCTGTTAGTGTAAAACTGTAGTGTGAAAAAAACAGTAAGAAGACATCTCTGAAAGACAATTTCATGTGACGTGGGATCCAAGACTTTGGAAATACGTTAATTATGCTGACATTAAAATTGTGTCATGTCTTTATGGGGCAGAGCTAGAGAACATAAATAACCTGACCAGTAAGAAAAATGTTAAGAGTGCTTCTTCCTAAAGCTTTGTCCAGCTTCGTGTTAAATGACAAAGTCTGTGCATCATCATACAACAAAACTGCAAATTCGTAGACACATTTTGAATAATTGTAATTCTAACTGTTTTGAGATGGAGGCAAAGTGCTGTTGGTTTGTTTAGGTTATGAACAGCTCCTGGAGAATTTAAGAAGATTGTCCTAATACCTATATATATCTTTTTTTTCTTTAGTAACTAGAACATTTTTAATTGCCAGTGGTACTTTAAACCCAACTTTTTATCAAAATTTTTACTTTTTTCTCCTTTTTCTCTTTTTTCTCTTTCTCCTTTTTCCTCTTTCTTCTTTTTCTCCTTTTCCTTTTTCCCTTTCTTCTTTTCTCTTCTTTTCCCCCTCTACCTTATTTTTCTCTTTTTCTTTTTCTCTCTTTTTTTTTTCTTTTTTATTTCTCTTTTGCCCTCCTTTTCTCACCTTCTCCCCTTCTTTTCTTCTTGATAACACAAAATTCCCTCAATTGTACAAAATGAGCCCAAGGCTGTGCTTGGTACTGGAGTGGGTGCCTGGGGGAGATGGGCTGATGTTCTCCAAGTTCGATGAAGGCCCAGATTGAAGGCTCTCACTGCAGAGTGGGAATGGCCAAGGCTGTGTTTGCCACCGGGGATGCTGCTCCCAGCTCACATCAGTCAGTCCTTGAACCATTATGACCAACAGAGCACCATTTTAAAGGAACCTGAAATAGGGATATGATCAACATGGGGCAAAACCAAGAGCTTCAAATGTACTTGCATTGGTTATAAGTATGTTGAGAGTTTAAAAAAATAGAGAAGCTCCACAGGTCTAAAATATTGCTCTGCAACAATAAGCATCCTAAAAGCCATGAGGAATGTGTCTGTTTGCTCCAACAGTCTGTCCTAAAATAGGCATAAGTGTTCCAGAATGCAGAAGGTGAAGGATGGCATATAAACAATTGGTTGTTTACTTTTCCAACACTTAAGAACTAGAGTAAATGCAGCCCATAGAATCCACAGAAATACTTGAGCGGTAGGAGTTGGGAAACAGAGCCACGGACTTACCATCCTGTTTGCTTAAAATCAGTGTAGTTTTCCCTTAAAATAGGTCAGTACTATAATAAAAGAGAAAGGTACTTAAAAAATCACAGCAAATGGAAAAAGCTGCCTTCAGAATTTGCTGAGTAAGAGGTGGGGTTGACAGCCACTGGGCTATTGCTCATTTATCCTTGTGGATACCCTCAGAAGCAAGCAAATGTTATTTTATTTGAAGGGCAGAGGATAAAGAGGATTGTCTAGTGGCACAAAAGAAACCACTGTTGGAGCCAGGACACCTCTGTGGTGCCTTGTTCTGTGGAAAGGTCACCAGACCCTGTGTCTCTGTGTTTCTGTTCAAGCTTTGTCAGCTCTACCTTTAGTACCTTTGCAAGCAGGTGTAGCAGTGTCACTTGCTACAACTTTTTGGTATTCCCTTTTGAAATACAGGAGTATTTCAGAAAAAAGCCTCCAACTGGTTTTGTTCATAAACTTAAAGGCAGTATATAATGTTACTCCATCAAGCATTTTTGGGCAATGCAGGATCACAGCTTGTTGCCATAACCCTTGGCCCTTCTTACTGCCTAGGTTTGGTTCTTCAGTGCTCAGGAGCTTCACAGTCATTTGGCTTGGGGAAGACCCCAGTTTTAGATCCCTTGCAGCTGCTTCATCAGCCTGTCCTATCAGGTTTGCCATCTCAGTGATACCATGTTTATACAACGCACATGCCCTGCATGCACCTACAAGCCTGCTTTATCTCTACACAGAGTGCTGCAAAAGTAGATTTTCCTATTCCTCTGCTGCTGGAAGGGCTTCCCTGACACCCAGGGAGATGTGATAACTGTTCTATCTCATTCTGCCCATGTGTTGTGAGATAGCCAGACCCAGAAATCAGGCTCTCAGTACATCACTTTGATGGGTTGGTTCCAAGTTGCTTTACACTTCTTTTTTTTTCTTTTTTCTTGCAGTATCTCTGTTACCCATGTACACTATTACACCGCCTAATTCACTATTGATTTTTTCATTGTCTTTTAATGCAGATTGAAGATGCTAAGTAATTCCAACCTCTTGGGATGTTACACGGCTGTGACATATGCTACCTTTGTTTCTCTGAGTTCCTAGTTTAAGAAAGGATCAGACAAAACATACATGTTTTCTCAGTTGGTTCAGGATGCAGAAACTTCTTAATATGGCATGCTCTAGACCCTGTGTGTAAATAGGGATTGCACTGCAAATTTTCCCTCCTTGGTTTCAGTAGAGAAACCAAATCTCTTAGAATAAATAAATTTATAATATATATGCTTTTCCCTTACATTTTTACTTCTTTTCTCCTAAGTAAGTGGAAATTTTAGCTTCAGAAAGAAGCAAGGTGAAAGCATTCTGCAGCAAAGAACTTTTACGTGGCTCCAGGACAGAGATGTTGAGTATTTGCTTGTCTCTGTTTGACTTGAAAACAGTACCTGGAGATGGCTGTTTGTTTATATGGAGTGTTTGGGTGTGAGGGGCAAAGCAGGCAGATTTACATTTACATTTCTTCACTGCTTTTTTCTCTAGCTCCCACACATGAGCAATAACCCTGCAGGCAAGGGTGGGGTAAGTTGTGCATGTTGCTCCTTATTTCACCATAAACTTTGCCCAGACTACTAGGACTTTCAAGGGGAAGGCAGACCCTGCTTTAATACCATTGGAAGTATGAATTACGCCTCTGCATAATCAATGCCATGGTTAATGTGCTTGGGGAGAAAGGTAAATAAAATCTGTGTCACTCCAGAATGAACTAGGTGCAGGAGGACACTTTCAAAGGTTCTGGAAACCTTTGTGAGAGGGAGCCTAAACTGACACCACAGTCTCCCAGCCCCAAGACAGACATTTGGTATCAGGGAGAAGTTGCTTAAACTCTGACAACCCAGGCACCATCTGCCAGAGACAGTTCTTGACCTGTGAAGCTTTCAGGGAAGGTATGCAAGGCAGACGCGGGGAGGTAGCAGCACCTCTCCATTTTATACATGAGGTTTTTTGAGCAACAGACTTGCCAAAGGTTATATGGGGAGTATGTGCAGAGCCAGGAATTTATTACCCCTTGCCCAAATCTCAGGCTGATGCCAAATACAGATGGGTAGTTTGCTGAATGCCTCAGCCTGACTCCTGGAAAGTACTCTTGCATTCCCGGTGAAACCAGTGAGTTCTCCAGTTCAGAATACATTTATTTTTAAACTTCACAGACAGAGAATACATGTTTTGACAAACATGTGCCAGAGTGTTGTGTGCCTTGTGGATTCTTAGCCCCTGAAACATCCTCATGCCTAACTGCTCATTAGACCTGCTGCCTAGCAGAATCCTTTGAGCTCCCAGACAGAGCATGAGAGAGCGTGAGGTGCCTTTCTCAGTCGGGCCTTGCCCTTTTTTTGTTTAAATCACTAGCAAAGTTGAAGGTAGGGCTTACAAAGGAAGAAAATTCCAGATGAGTTCCACTTGCAAAATTGGCAAACTACATTTGAAATGTGATATTTTAAACCCAAATATCTTTATCTCATTTTATCAGAGCTAATTGGTTCGGCCTATTGGTGCAGCATAGATTGAATTTTGAATGTTGCACTGATAACCCTAAACTGACACCAGTATCTACACAGGACTGGTGATTATGCAGGATCATATGTGGCTTCAAGGACATGTCTTACCTTGGGCAGAGTGGAGTCCTCTCTCACCAGAGTTTTATAACTCTTAATGAAATCTTTCTGTGTGTTATGTATGTGTGAAGTGCAGGTGGTGGACACTGGGCTTGGGACCACAATATGGAGCAAAGTAATCCCATAGCAGTGATTCCTGTGATATCCATCCCCAAGGTCACAGTGATGAGCAGGCACCAACTTGAGTAAAACGCAGGACACAAAAATATCTCAGAAGGTCCTGTAACCTTAGTTATCCTGGGATCTTATTTGTAAGGTGAGGGAGAATTACTGCATGCTTCAACTCTCCTCCTTGCAGTGAAGTTGAGTAAAGCATACCTTTTTGAGATCCCCAACACACCAATGCATTAGAATTGCCACTGGCTGGCTGAGCCTGGTAGAAGAGTGTGTGACTGCCCAAAGGGGCATTTTCTCTCTTATCCAGGTCATGCATTTCTGCCCTCTGGTGTCCCAGCAGCAGCCTTGCTCTTTCATCTGCCTGAAGCCTCTTCATTTGGTTTGGGTTTTTTAATAGGGTTAGTTTTCAGGTAGGTACCTAGGTTGGTTGGACCCCTTAAAATTCCACTGCCAAAGTGTGGGGATGCTGGATCCAACAAAAGGAAAGAGGCCCACCTCCTTTGGCAACAACCCAATTTTAGCTTTGAATTAAAGTGATTGTGAAAGTGCATGCAAAGCAGTCTCTTCTGTTCAGGGTGAGCTAAAGCCTTCCAAGTGTAAGCACAGGGAATTAATTACTGCATTTGCACAGACCTTTTCTCCTAGAGTCTCACACATGGCTGGACTACATGATGTTTCTTGGCATTACCAGCAGATGTGGCATCACCAGCAGCTCTGGCAGCACTCATTTCTTGGATGTTTTGGCTCCTCCAGTGGCTGGAGTGGTGGTGAATTTCTGCAAGTACAAGACAGAATCCACATCACACAGTACCAGTGAAGCTTCTGAATTCACAGAAATGTATGGATGAGCACAGGTATCTGGTCAATAAGGTATTTTATAAGTCACAGGTGAAATGACCATCTTTGCATTGAAGGATGTACATATAGAAGGTGTTTTTATAGACAGTATTATGAAGAATGTTACTCATTTAAGTTGTCCTTTGCACTACATATGCATTCTTTGCTTTGGAAGTGATTCCAGAGCTGGTTAGTGCTCCGGTTTTCTAAGGTTTAGACAGTAGATGCCTGAAGTTAAATTTGATGCTATGGCCCTCCAAACAGCATTGCAACATGGGGGATGGGGAGCAGGGACATCCCCTTGATCTGTGCTGTTCCCTTGGGGTTCCAGAGCTTCCATCAGGGCAGGGAGGGGGAAGGGAGACTAAGGATATCTGAAAATCTTCACTTTAAACAAGGCCAATTATACACATGCCAATTACCTCAGTTTAAACAACCAATCACACTATAATGGGGAGAACCTTTAGAGCCTGAGGAAGGTGCTTTGAAATGCTTCTGCTCAGACTCCCTATTATTGCAGAGAATTGTCCCAGCAGCAGTTCTTGGCTCCAGTGACTGGAGTTTGGTAGCAATGACAATGGAGCTGGGTGGATTGGGAGATGGGTGGGAGTGATATGACAATACAGGAGTTGAAATTTTAACAAGATGAAGCAGTAGCCAGTAGCAACCTGGCTGCAGGCTCCCTATTTCAGCCAACACAAATCCTTGATGGCAGTGTGAAGGAATTGGAATTTTTTCTAACAAGTATGTGTAGTCTTTGTCTCCAGGAGATTGCTTAACCTGCACTTTACTGACCAGTCACTTTCCCAAGAATTCTGCAGCCGCCTCTAGCTTTGGGTCTTTCTAAGCCTCAAGTATAATTTTCTCTTTTGAAGCTCTATACTGCCTTTTTAGAAGGCCTTATCCTGTAGTGGATGGAATCCAATGAGAATCCTTCTAATTTTGTGAGCTGGTGATCAGCCCTGTATGGTTGAATTCAGTCTGTTTGCAGGTAAGTGCTGCTACCTGCATAGTAAGGCTCCTCACCCTGGTCTCTGGTTTTAAAAGAGGATTCTTCCCACACCACATGGCTGCTCCTCTTCCAAACTTTCCTAACATTTACTGTGTACAGTCTGTGTTCAGTCTGGGACTGATGTGCTGGTTTTGTCTTCCTTCATTCAGCAGAGCTGCATCGTCTGTATCTAGACGTGACACAGCAGTACACTAAGGACTGACATTTCTCCTATACATGCAGAAGTGAATTCCAGTTTTAAAGCAGTACTTATGTGATGTCTCACATTTTCTGTGAAAGAATACAAGTAAGTCACACCCAGGTAATATAATGTGTCTAACTGTCAACTGGCAGAGGACTATGTCAGTTTAGGCTAATAGCTGGCAAATAATAGATACACAGATGCTCCTAAATTGGTTTCATTTATATCTGCTGGCCCTGACAATTGGAAGAAAAGATAAATACATACAAAGCCTTCAAAACTTGGGGTGTTGTGATGCTAATTGAAAAGTCACCAAATGAAGCCTGCATAGTGTGTGGGAATCCTAGTGCATGAGATTAGTGGCTAATTAGCGGTTGGGAGCTGGAGGGCACTCCTCCCAGCTAGCTCACACTGAGAACGGGCAGCTTGGCCCTGGTAGGCAGTTCTTGCCCTGATACCGGCAGTGAAGCAAGTGTTGTGGACAGCAGTGTGGAGATGGGGAGATACAAGTAATGTCAGCGCTGTAGCAGATTCTCTGTGCGTGCACAGAAGCAGTGCCAGAGATACTGCTGTCTCAGCGGCTTGCTCTGTCCTGAGCCACAGCAAAGATACAGGCCTTTGAGAACTGAGCTCTTTTTTTCTTTTTAACAAATGCACAAATCCTGTTATCTTACTTTCTGCTTCTTTCATGCTGTGTTTGCAGCAGATGACAACACGCTCTGGAGGCCCTCAGCTTCAAACCTTGCTTTAGAGTCTGAAGTGAATGCATACAGATGGTGGCACCCCCTTCTTTGCATCATGCTTTAGAATCATGACATTTAAAACATAGAGGTTTCATCTGTTTGCCAGTGTCCCAGTATTTCCCTCTAAAGCTTTTCCCTGAAGTACAAATGAAGTATAAGAATCAGAGATTTAAAGAACACACTTCTGTCATATGACTCTATGAGGGTGGCCTTTAGAAAATTGTGAGAATTGGTATAACTGATGCATCACCGACACCACTGAACTAACCAGGGCTTGCTTTGATTAGGCATGCATCTCTTTTTCTCAATTGTTCTGCATCCATTTGCGAGAATCCTTTGTTTAGCTGTTAAATTAAGAAAGGTTATTTTGTAACTCTAAAGAGTTACACATTTTCTTCTTTTTGTTACATTTGCTTTTCCAAATCTGTAATGTGTAAACACAGCTTTAAATTATTGCACAACGTCTTGATAAAACTAACTGGTACCAAACCTCATACAGCCATCAAGTACCAATACCAGGATGGGTCACTTGTGAACATCAGAGCTACAAAACTTTGTGTCACCAGCTCTGTGAATAAGACTCTTTTGCTCAAGCTGGAGTCACAAATGGAATAATGTAATAAGCCTGTGGTCACCAGCAGTGGCCTGGGACCATGTGAGCTGTTGATTGTAGTCAGCTTTTCTGGTGATCAGTGCATGAGAAAATCTAGTCCAGGTTCCTTAACCCTCAAGTCAAGCAACCTTATTCAACAGCTGTTGAAAAAAAAGCTGAATCACCAGTAAGAGCTAATGACATAGTGGACATCCTCTATGTAGTAGCACACTGAAAAAGTGATGCTTTGGGCAGAGGTAAGGTTTGCTGGCAGAGCTAATACATAATTGTGAAAAGTTAACAGGTTTTCAGACACAGAAGTTCTTCTACAAGTCTGAAAGAGAAAACCAAGTTATTCTGGCCCGTTCTCAAAAATTCTATAGAGAACAGACATGACAGCCCTAGACATGGACAGTCAGCTCTGTCACAGATAACACTGGCTTGCAGGGCAGCCCAGAGAACCCAGATGCTCCAGGAATCTTAATAGCCTGTGTGAAGCAACAAATTCCTGAAACCTTGCTCTTCGTTCAGTAAATGTTTGTCAAAACAGGAATGAGAGATACAGGAAAAATGAGCATTTTCTGGCTGAATTATTTCCAGCTGGTTCTAGGAGGGTATTAGTAATGCAGCTGTCAGTTTTCACCTGATGGTTTTTAAACAGATACCCTTTTATTAGTCATCTTCTAAGATATCTTCCCTTTTTATCTTAAGCAAAATACCTATAGGTACCATTACTGATGGTTTCAGATACTACTGGACAGTAACATTAAGATGATACCTATGGAAGATGGTCAGTGCAGTGACTGATGCAGCATGGGAATCTGGTGACAGTGCTACAAGCTGAAAGACACTCCATGCTGGAGCCTGGCAAGGAGCTGGGAGCAGATAAGGCATCTGAATAATCCCACTGTAAGGTGAACAGGGAGAAGAATCCCAAATCAAATACATTCAGCTGAATAGAGCTTGTGAAGGGACCACTGTTTGCTTGAATAGCTTCTGAGAGGAATCTTAAAGAGGACACACTGCCCTGGGGGGCAGGTTGCCTCTGCCAAGATGCTGCTTCCTTTTTGGAACCACAGGAGAAAACATTTCCCCTTTTCTTCTGGCCATATTGAAATAGCCCCTTTTCCTTCTCTCCTGCTCCCTACCAGGCCTGGGGTATCTCTTGCTATTGGGTGAGGAGCAGTAGGGCCAGACCAGCTACTTCTTCACAGCATCCATTTAAAGTCAAGACTTGATAATGGTTGTTTGCCCATGGGTTCCTCTTCACTTGGGGAAAAGGCCCTGTCACAAGGCATTCAGATAATGCAGGTGGGTGTCAGCCAACCACAAACAGTCTGGCCATCTCCCCAGAATGCAGAGGAGGCTCTTGGAGAGGGACTCATCCACGTCTTGACCTTCAGATGCTGTGTCTGAGCAGTTCCTGTATTTCTGAGGAGTTTTGTGGGGTTCTGACAGGCTACGTGTGCGAGAGAAGATGGGAGAATACTGTGAAGGCTCTAAAGAGAAGGAACAGCAGAGGAGTTTCCAATTTCTGTAGGAAATGTGCATGCCCCTATGGGACTGCAGGAGCCCAATGCTGCGCTCAGCTCCATGAAACCTGTTAGCTCAGATGTAGATACCAGGATTTCTTCTGATTTCTGAGTCAGATCCTCATCATTTAGAGAAGGTACTGGACTGAGCTGAAGTTCTGCAAGCATATCTGATCTCGTGTTAACAAAAACCCCTAAAGATCAGCACAAAGCACTAGCCTGTTCCAAAGGAAAGCACCAAACCTCATTCTGGAGCTTTTGTTGGATTAAAACCAGAAATGCCATTAAGATGTTCAGAGGGCTGGAGCACCTCTTCGAAGAAGACAGGCTGAGAGAGTTGGGGTTGTTCAGCCTGGAGAAGAGTAGGCTCTGGGGAGACCTTTTAGAGTGGCCTTCTAGTACCTAAGAGTCTACAGGAGAACTGGAGAGGGACTTTTGACAAGGGCATTTAGTGATAGGACAAAGGGGAATGGCTTTAAACTGAAAACTGATTTTGATTAGTTATTAGGAAGAAATTCTTCCCTGTGAGGTGGCGAGGCACTGGAACAGGTTGCCCAGAGAAGCTGTGGATGCCCCATCTCTGGAAGTGTTCGAGACCAGACCGCATGGGGCTGTGAGCAACCTGGTTTAGTGGAAAGTGCCCCAAACTAGATAGTCTTTCACCCAGCCAAAACTATTCTGTGGTAATATAAAGTAAAAAATTGAAATGCTTCTTCAAAGAAGGTATAGAAGCCAGTTTGCCTTGCAAAAGCCCTCTCTAACAGCTGCTTTCTCCTGGTAACTTCCAAAATAAAACTCAGCTATTCCAATATTAAAAATAATAAATTCACCTATTAAAAATGTTTAAAAAATCATCTATTCCAAAATAAAATTCAGTGTTTAAGATGTCATCTGAGAGATATATATAAGTCTAGTATAACTGGGGCAAAGCTAAGGTGAAAGACAGGTCAAAATCAAGCTTACCATGGGGGCTATCTGCAACCTTAGTGGAGAAAGATTACCATCTTACTGGGCAGATCATGTTTCTGTTATTACCAATAACGATCTGGTTTACACAGTTTACTCTCCCCTCTTTCCTAAGCTATTGCCTCTGACAGCAGGAGGATTCACACAACACCTGGGGTGAAGCTCTGATGAGACTGAGTCATATTACTGGTTCAGAAGTGTCTCAGATGGTATCACCCACTGTGAGAATGTGTAGGTCTTCTCCCCAAGGCAGTTGTCATCCAAGCCACAGAGATTGTAAGGAAGAGGGTCATGGTAGAGTAGAGATATCTCTGCTATTTGAAATGTTGTGATTTATAGCTGTAGTTTTCCAATAAAACCCATTTTTTATTTTATTGTGTTTTAATGTTGAAGCATATGAACTCTTACAGATACTTCTGTGAAAACAGCCTGCATTTCCATTTATGCTGTGAGGGAATGGCTTTTCTGTGCAATTAGCCAGGAGGATCAAACTCTGTGATGGAGCAGTTTGGTCTGAGCTGCTTTCCTTCACTGGCCTGTTCAGAAAGCTCTGAGGGGGACAAAGCCAGCCACCTTTACAACCTCACTGGGTGACAGGAACAGGCTGCTGCCTCTGGCTGTGTGCAGAGACCCTCCTGCTCCACAGGAGCTGATCCTGTTACGCTCTGTGGAGCAAGTCTGAACAGGGTGAAATGAAGAGGAAATGCCAGTTCCAGGCCTCCCAGATGGCTCTGAGCTACTCTGTACACCAACTTTTTCACCCTCAGGAGGTTTTGCTTATTAGTTCCTCACCATCCACAAACTGCTTTTGGATCAGCATTGGAAAGAGACCCCACTCAGGTGATTCGGGGGATGTGAGCTCCTTCGTGTTTACTGGGCTGCCTCTCTACTCTCCTGTTTTGGTAATCCTCTGCTCTCCTGCAGGTATTAACACGTACAAGAAAGCTTCAACACAATAAATAATACCACAACTTGCCACTTTATTTTTCTGTCCCTTGAAGATACCATCATACTTTTAAATCAGTCCCAGTAAAAATCATCAGTGGGGCTGCAGAAAGGTCAAAGGTTTGCTGGTTTAGGATTTCGTGGGAATATACACTTGTTTGGACTTGGCCCAAAAGCTTCGTTTACCTGTTTGACAGGTAACAATTAGCAAGTAATAGCTCTGCTGGCTGGAATGTGGCTGCGAGGGCCAGCGGGCGCTGGGTTACCTGGTGGGCAGGTGTGGGTGTAGCACCCAGATAGGTATGTGCATGCACAGCATTCCTGGGAATCAGTTTTCCCTTAAAGATGCAGCGATGACTGGAGGGCACAAAAGGGCTGGGCTTAGCCCAAGCTTCAAGACACTGGAGCTGTTTGCAAGGTAAAGAAATAAAGTAAATAGTGGAAGAGGAGAGGAGCTGAGGAAAGGGCTGCAAGAAGCAGCTGCCTTTTTTTTTTTCCTTCCCTGAAGAGAGGAGAGTTTTAATTCTTCCCTGAGAATCCTGATAACAGATAGTTTAGTGTGATACAGTGTCATGGGAGATAGAAACAGAAAGAGGGGAAAAACCAAGCTCACTTGGCACAGGATAGATGTGAAGTGGGGAAACCCTGTCTCAGCTGGTTTAGAAAGGGTTAAACAGCTTACGTGCAGTAACCTCAACTCTGCCATTAGGGAGAATCCAAACCTTATCGGTTTATTGAATAAAACCACTTCATCTATGGCAAATGGCCCCATTTCCATCTCCTGCAGCAGCCAGGGAAGATTCCTGCATCAGCCCCGCCTCGAGGGAAGCTGGTATAAATTATGTAGACAGTCAGGGACTTTACAGGTGGTTTTAAGATGTTTGATTTTTTTAAAAAAAAATTTTTAACCACTGCAGGTGACCCTCCTCTTTTAGTTCTTTTAGGAACAGAAAGGTTTGCTCATTCTTTTCATATTTTATTCCCATTTGTGAACAGACTTCTGTGTTTGTGTATTTCCACTTTGGTGTTTCATATTTGACAATTGAGCTATTGTGTGACTTTGGAGAAGCCACATCCTCTTTCCTGGTCTCTGTATTTTCACCTGCAGATCTGGAGTAGTGAGTCCTATGTTATTAACCACAAAAAATGCAGATCACAAGTACTGCTAGTTATAAACACATATGCTATTAGAGATACATATAATACAATAATTCCTTTGAATCTTATTTTACTGTGATTTACAAAGTATTCTATTTTTAATAAAAAACTTTTTTTACTTATAAACAGCTTCTCTGGCTGAAAGGACTTTGTCCTTGGGATGCCAGTTGATGTCATTTGAGGAAGAAAAAATCCAAGTATAATTTGAGACCATTTTCCTTGATCTTAAAGGACCCAGCATAATTTTGAGTAATTATGCATTATTTTTATACTGTTATTTAGTAGGACCTTCATTAAGAGGGAGTCTTTTTGCTCAAGAGTGTACGGGCCAGTAAATGGTCATTAAGCCTGACTACTGGCTGACACAATAGCAAGGTTTGTATTTATTCTCATGAACTCCGCAGGAGCCACAGGAAAGCACTACAGAAGTACAGAGACATCTCTGCACTATGGGTCAAACCAAAGCAAAACAACCCTTCCTCAGAAAGTGCTGAGAAATACATGACAAGGCTTGTCCCTCTGTCCACAACCACTGCATGAGAATTTGCAATTATCTATCCTGGGCTGGACCAGAGGCGCATACACTGCACTGCACACTTCTGAGAGCCTGTGCGCTTTGGGAAGCAGTGAGCGGCATTCTGCCCATTCCAAGCATCCTTCATTCTGAGTCTTAGCCTTCCTCAGCTGGAGCTTGGATCTGCGTCTCTGCATTTCACATCTCTTTGTTTCGTGGATCAGTCCGACTGCCATTTGAACCCCTGTGTAGTTTTTACCTCCATCATGTTATGCAGCCATAAGCCCCACAAGCTATGAGGTACTTCAAATAATCATTTTGTTTATTATAGGCCACAATTTTGACTGGGGCATTTGGCATCCATGGCACTGTGTGAAACAGCAGGCAAAATATTCTTTCTGTCTCCCATCTACTGCTGGCCTATCCAGCCTGCAGAGTCCGTCATGTTTTGGTGTGTCTTCGAACCGTGGTCATTTTGACCTTGTAACATTTCTGATCATCTGCCCTTTGGGAGGGAACTGCATGCAGTGTTCCAGACCTGGGACACTCTACATTGTCTGGTGACATAACAGTGATTTCTTACATTCCTGATGTAAGCAACCAGAGCATGCTGAGCAACACTTCCATCAGACTTCATGATCATGAATTATGCTGCACAGTTGTGCTGCATAAGCACAAATGCCTTTTAAGTTAAGCAAAGAACTCTCCTTCCTGCCTGCAATTTTCTGCCCACCTCTAGGTTTTGTGTCCCTGTGTGTTCTTGATCAACCCATGAAATGAGTAGAAAAAGCTGCCCTGATTTCAGCAGGATTGGAAGTCCTGGTAGCATCCCTTGTTAATGACAAGAGGAGCTGCACAGAGAACCTGAGCCAAGATTAGTGCTGAGTGATGTGCTCTTCTGGTCCTTAGGGATGGGAAATTTCATGCTTGCAGGAAGACCAGACTTGTTAAGGTAGAAGAAAAACAAGGTGCAGTACCAGTGGCAGCCTGGTGGAAATGTTTTGCCTCACCTTTCACTTTCATAAATGCTTTCTGTGAGCACAAGGAATTCAGCCTTTCAGTTTAGTGCTGCTTTCTGCTATATCAGCACTTTAGCCAGAACAGTTGGAAGCATTTAAAGAGTAGCATTAATTAAAGGTGACTCAGAAACAAATGGGATATGAAGAACTTGGAAAGAATGGAAGAGTAGTTATTGAACAAAATGCTTTTCTAAATGAATACCTGGAGGGATGAAGCTGTGGAGAGCATGGTTTGGGAAGCAGCCTTCCCACTGCAGCAGTGCAGTCATGGTGATTAAACACACCTTTTGGAAGCACAAACTGTTTTGAAGGGGCTTCCAACCATCACCAGGTAAAGCTTACAATGAGTGACTCATTGCATGTTAAGAGGCAGGATGACTCCACTTGCTATTTGGGTTCTGCACTAAATGTTAGCAGGACTTCAGGCTGTTCAGGGGACTCTCAAGAGTATAACAAGGACTCTGTTGTTCACTGGTAACTACCAATAAAGAGTCCACTAGATAAACTGGGTCACAAATGGCATCTGAACTAGTCTTTCACCCCAGCAAAGGATATTCCAGCAGAGTGACATCAGAAAAGAATCAACTCAAAGGAATTCACCACCACAGGTTATTCCCAGGCAGCATCACTGCCTAAGGAGGAGTGGAAAACACGTGGCCTTATTCTCTGTGAAGTGTTTGTGGAGTTTTGGTCACCATAGCACCAAGTCACCAAATACACAAAGGTCCCTCCCAGGATTAATAACTGAACCCACAATGGCCATTGCTGTTTCTGGCCAACCTTCTGGCTCTGCCCGGTGTGTAAGAGCTGAATGGAGCTTTGCTGGACACCTACAGGCTGCTCCATCCTCCCAGCATGCTGTAAACAGAATACTACACCCAGCAACCCTTCATGAGTTTTTTTCTGGGCAGGTGAAAAGAGCAGGTAGTTCTGTGGATTATTTCACACAACCATAGGTCTGAGATGTGTCACCTGCTATTACCAGGGTAAGGATTCAGAAATACTGCATTATGAGACCTTGGGTTCAGCTCTCCACCTCCAGACTTGATCTATTTGGGAGGAAGTTTTCTGAAATAATTATCAGTGTGAGGCTGATAACCTAATATTAAGAAATTTTTAGCCAAATGGTTCTGCTGCAAATGGTAGCAAGAATAGAGAAAAGTATGCTATTTTGTCCAATTTTGTTGTTTTCATACATATGAATAGTTCTGTCTTTCCCATGCTTCAGAGGAAGATGCTGAAAGTTAGCATGACATCAGGAGAGGCTGACAGAAAAAAAGTACTGCTTCATGAGTCTGCTTTTGAAAATGCCTTTGAAATTCCCATTTGCTCAGCAGTAGTTGCTAATGTAGTAGCTGAATACATCTGGGTTTCCATCCACACTGAGCACATGCCAGCCTATGTGTGGCCCAAGAGCAGACACCTCTGCCTCTCCAGAGCTCTCCTGCTGGGATGACTACCCTGGAGGCAGAAGTCCCCTGTGAAGACGAACTGCCCAGCAAGCCTTTCTGGAGTTGGGACAGACGAGTGGACCCCAACAAGGAGCATAAGTGGGGAGGAATGGGGCTGAGAGCTGAGAGTGTGAGCAGATGGGCTGTAACTGGGAACCAGAGCATAGGGAAGCTCTGGACTGCTTGGATGAGGCTGGAGCAAGGGGTGGAGACCTCTGGGCACAGCAGTAACAGCAGGGCTGACTGAAGACAGATATATGGGCATGGGAAGGACTAGGACTGTTTGAACTGGGAACTAACAGAGGTAGAAGGAAAAGCGGTGGGGTTGGTCTGTGAGGAGTAAGGGCTACTGACGGCTGAGTTTTGTGGTGGGGACCCGGTCCGTACAAGACCAATGACTCTGAGTGGCCTCCTGCTTCAGCCACCATGTTTTCTGCCTTCCCCTGGTACTGGATTGCCCAGATCTCAACATTACTGACACTAATTACACTACCAGGAGCTTCATCACTGCAGGAAAGTCACTTCTCAGATGCAAACTGGACCACAGATGACTGCTGTTTTGATGGAAGGATCACAGAATTCTAGAACACCCCAGATTGGAAGGAACTTTGTAAGATCATCTGGTCAAACCTTTCACACAGAAGGGTGCCTATCTATCTAGATGAGCTTTTCTAGTACCCCATCCAGTAGCACATTGAAACCCACTAGTGATGGGGTCTCTGCCATGTCCCTGAGAGGCTGTAGAACTAGACACTATGGGTAGGACAACCAGAAACTGGAGAATTGGATCAACAGTAAGTGGATGTCTTAGTGCTGTATTGCTGCAAGGCGTGGGAGGTTGTCCCTCAGAGCAAGAGGCCAGGAAGCTTTCCTTGACAGCAGCACGATAATGGGCAAACCATGGCTGTACCACTGCAGGACAGCATCTCCAGCCACCAACAGCACTGCTGAGGCCACTGTGGAAGGGAGGGGTGAGACCCCAGGACATGACCTGCCTCATTTTGCCCCAGGATGGTATCCCACACTTGTTCAGTGCAGAAAACAAAGACTGCAAGGAGGTACTAATACATCAAGGAAGTGACTACCAGGAAACAAACACAATTTAAATTAAAGGGCAGTGTTGTCACAAGGATGGTAGGGTCCAAATGGACTTTGACATATTCCAGGTGACAAAGAAAGGGTGGCATCTAACCAGGTGAGACATGAGTCACTAGAAGAGATCCTACAGGAGGAGCAGTGAGAACAAGGGCCCAAGGGGCTCAGGGATGCAGTTTGGTTTGGAGACACTGCCAGAACCATCCAGAGCCAGGACTCAGTGGGGAATGTGAGCCCTTCCAGACCACTTGCTCAAGCAACTTCCATTTTGGCATTTCCTAACTTTGGAGTTGTCTCTGATCTTCCAGGGCATTCAAGGAAGATTATACTCAGTCTTCTGCAGCTTTAACTAGAATAAGATCTCTTGTAGGCCTAATTATGTACTACTAGTAGAGAAAAAAAAAAAGAAACAGAAAAACAAACTATCTGTATTTAACATTTGAGTTCTGACACAAAGAACTTTTCTTACCCAAGGCTGGCTGGGACAAAGCAAACAATGTGCTATTTGACTGCAGCCCCGCTAGTGATGGCAAGCCTTTGTGGAAAATAAACCGCAGCCATCACAGCTCAGGGGATTTTTTATCTGCCAGAGATAAGAGAAGTTATGAAGGATAAAGAAGAAACATCTTTTGGACAGTTCACTGTAGTATATAGTCTCTCCTTCAGACTGGGCAAAGATGAAGATCAAGAGGTAGTGCCTTTCCAACAAATGTTTTATGGTAGAAGAATTTAGATTGTAAAGGATTTGTTCCTTAAATGATACATAATTTATTAAATCTTTTCAGTTCTATAAACTGCAAAGAGCAAACACAAATCCTCAAATCCAGCAAACACACAAATAGGTTCTTATGCAACTCCACCCCCGTAGTTGCTTTTTGCCAGTTTCCTCAATGGCTTAATTTAAACAAAATCCCAGGATGGGTGCACTCCAGAATGCTTCAGCGTAACCTCAGCCTGAGCTTCGTTTTAAGGTGACAGGTCCCAGGGTTTTCCTTCAAAAGCATATGTACTTATTGACATCCTGTGGGGTCTAGGGGAAGGTCATGAGACCCATCTTATTTTCAGATTGGTGTAGGCTATGACAATAACCGCGCTGCTTGGACTGCTGTTGATGTTTCTTTCTTTGTAAGAAAAAAGGGAAAGTATTCGGAATCAGCATGTCATCACACTTTTTTCTTCCCTCCTCTCCCCACTGCAAGGCTTACACAAAGAAAACAGCCAAACACAACTCGTGCATTGCACTAAAGTAATATTCAGTCCAATATTTTATAAGTAATTGGTAACCGATAATTTTTATTATATCACTGTTAAACATAATAATAATGCTTTTCTTCTATAAGCAGTATATGTGACAGTGTATAACAGTTTTAACCTGGATAACAAATATCACAGATTAATGCCTGTACCTTCCAGATCATCCAAATGGAAAGGCAAGATTGGAAGTATTTTTAGTTCAAAGAACTGCCACCATATGTTTTGCTTTTTCTTCTTATCACCTCTCCAGGGTCTTCAAAACCTTCTTTTTGCTGTGGCTTCTCTAGTGGCTGTCATGATGCTTTTTAATCAACAAGTGCAGAAGTCCATGAGAGTTTTTCAATATTTTTCAGCAAGATTTGGAGTCCTGCCTCTAAGAATGGTGGGGAGACTGCTCTTGGTTAAGGCCCATGCTGCTGAATGGATGCCATAGAAGAAATGCATCCTCCCATTGGGAGACTTGGTGATTTTCATAAAACACCAGGTAGCATTGTTTTCCTCCTTTTGTTTCAGCTTTCGGCTGTATAGAGGATATTTACTAAAGCTGTGTTCAGCCAGAGAGAGCCCGGAGGCTTGGCGGTGCACCTTAGAGAGCGATCCTGTCTCTCAAATGCAAGCCCCGCACCCGCGGGAGCTCTCCCGGCAGAGGTGGAGCTGCGCACGTAGGAGCAAAGAAGAAGAGAAGGACTCTTCATGTGGGTTCCACAGAGCATTTAACGGTGTGAAGGATCCAGTGACGAAGAGCGAAGGACAAAGGAAAGTCCCAGGGTTTTATCCTCGGGGGAAGAGGGAGGGTGGGAAAGGGTTACAGCCAATGGAGAAGGGCAAAAGGGATGACTGCTGAGGGAAACAACCCTCAAATACTTGAGGGATGGACAACAGGGAACAACCAATGAGGGATCTCAGAACATAGAACTTTCCAGACTTAATACATATTCAACTAAGAGGATACAGATTCATAAACTTATGCATAAAACAGGGAGGGGGAAACAGTAACCTATCAACTTGAAGTATGCAAACAGGGGAAACACGGGCTCTTGGGTTCTCACCATAACCCAAGGGGGAGTGCTGTTAGACTGTGTTGTCAGACTACCAAGCATCCAATGTCCAGCCTTCTGTGGCCATGGTGGCCATAGCCACATGCACCGCAACAATTTACTGATTTACATGATCATTCACTGCATAAAAAGGCATGCAGGAAAATTTAATACAGTTCTGTCTCTAAGTGCAAATATCAGATGCTGCAGAGCCTCAACCATGCAGTTTTTTTAATGGAAAGATTCCCTTAGTCCTTGTCACAAATGAAAAATAAATTATGTACGCATTTTTAAAAGATCTCACCACTCCACACATGGAATATGATAATAACATGCAACCTGAAACTATGTTTCAAATGTTAAGTTAAAAATAGTAACCTAAAATATGTAAAGGTGGAGGTGGCCCAAGAAAGCTGTCTCTGTCCCATCCTGTCCCACCTCATTCCATCCTTAATCCTGGGAGATGAGCAATGGGGCAGCTTGGTCTGCAGAAAGGCATTTGGAACACAAAGGTGGATTTTTTTTTGTGCACCATTAGCAGCAGAACAGTGTCTCAGTGCCTCTGGAAGGGGGGTTGCTGTTGGAGGCAGCAGAAAAAAATAATCACCAAGTGCTTTGGGTAATATTCAGGGCTTCTGTCAACACCACCCAAATTACCAGAGTACTTACCACAGAGGCAAATCTTGGGAAATCACGTCAAGTGTTTAGCAACTGGTGATCTCATAGTTTTTCTTATTTGAGCAGTGCAGGATGAAAGCCTCCTACAAAGCCTGAGCAGACAACTGACATGCCCCAGCCTGTTTCCTTCAATGGTTAAAAGAAGTTATAGCAGCCATTTAAATAAAATCTCCCTCTGTCTGTGCAATCATCTCTGAAAACAGCACAGGGTGTTATGGGCAGCCTTCACAGGTAGGAGATATATTTGAGGTCCTATGCGGCACTTTGGGCTTGGGAAGCAGTTTAACCTGGTCTTGGAATAACCTCACACTCACCTGAAAGAGACCACTTGCCCTGGATGTCCAACTTCTGAGGGAGGACAGGTGGTTTTGCACAGGTTAGCCCATGCAGCAGATGACAGACTCTTTCAGAAGGAAAATCTGAGTGTGTTTCTTTACAGAGCCTTGTCCTCCAAGCCCTCCTTTTCTGTCAGCCAGCAAGCCCCAATGGCTATGCCAAGGCAGGGGTTGCAAAGAACAGTTATGTGACAAGATTTATTAGGAAATAAACCAGGAGCACCTGATGTCACCAGGCACCCCACAAACACGCAATACAAGATTATCTGGTTCAATCACCACGCCAAAGCCAATGGTAATGTAAGGCTGGTGAACACCTCCATAGTCCACTCCATTTCAATTTCAATTTATCCCAATTATCTTGTGAAAACTTTTATGGTCTTTACAAATGCACTCTCTAAGAAGCTGACTGAGGCATGCAGTCAAAAGGAAATTCACCTTTGTCCTGCTAAGAACCGAAATAAGCTAATAAGGTCATTTTCAGAATTTTTTCCCACAAATTCACAGACTGGATGGGGTTTTTTGAAAGAATCTTTTTATTTCAGTGTGAGAAAGGTCCCATTAGATTTTACTTCCTATTCTAGAGATTCAAATAATCCTTAGTGAAATGTCATGTATTTTCATACAGGTTTCGCAAATAATTTGGAACTAAATCTTTTTAAGCCTTCTTTCTCTCTCCCCAGGAGCATAGCCAGCACTGTGAGATGCCCTGGAAGAAAGGACTGTGTAAAAATAAAAAAAACAACTCAAACAATTATTGTTATACCTGACACTTATGTATGAGTGCACAGGAACAATTTGACACCTGTAAAATCCCTTGCCAGCCTCGTTTAAGCTCACCCTGTGAAAGAAATGAATACTAGTCACTTCTATTACTTGCAGTGCAGAGACCGAGTATTTTAGAGCCTGATAAATAAGTTGGGTCAGACCCACAGATGATGTAAAACAACCTCCTGTAGTTACTCTGACATACCTGTGGTCACAGAGGGCTCTCTGCAGTTATTGCTCAACTGATGCTGCCCCAGGAAACCCTTACAACAGGTACAACCTCCATGAGCTGCAGACACGGCAATCTCCTGCCTCCAATACTGCCGCTTCCCACCCTGTGTCCCTAGTGGAGGTGCTGGAAGAAAGGGCCAAGCTGCTGTGAGCTCTGTTGGCCAGCCAGGCTGGCATTTCAGCCCTGCTTGGGCCTGGGCCCCAGCCCCATAATGGTCTCCTGAAGTGTCTTTTGGAGCCCTTCGGTCCAACCCCATCCACCCCTGTTCCCTCGCTGCTGGGGTGCTACATTCATGAAAATGGCATCTTTGAATAGGTCTAGTCATGGTGGAGAAATGAGTTTTTTTAGGAGAATGTAAGGGCCAATGGCTGTAATGTGTTTCTCCCCACTGGGAATGGGAGGAGGGGCTGGCTGTTGGCAGCAGGCTGTGTTAGCACAACACTTTAGGATGATTAAATCGCTCAAGGTAAAAGGGTGGTGAAATTTTATTTGAGCTGCTGTCAACTGTGAAAATGCACTTATCATAGACTTCTCCCACTGTCATGGGAAGAGACTGCATCCAAGCTTCCAGCAGCACCCAGTACAGCTCTCACCCTGTCCCACTCTCAAACTCCATGAGATGGAGTGACAAGGATATGATGCTCTAGCCACCCTCTCCCCTGGCTGAGCTCGAACCAGAGGCAATGGGATGCAGTCTGCAGCTGGGTTCTTAACTTCCTTGGAGCAATAGAAGTCATGAAATCCACCTCATGAGACATATGAAAAACAACTCTCAGCTCTTTCCCACAACATCCAAGGTTTTATTCTCTATTCATGGATAACTCTGCCCATATCCTCCTCAGCCTTGAAAGTGGTGCCCATCAGTGTCATATTTCCATCTCAACAGCTCCCAGCCCAGCAGAGCTTTCCTAAAGATGCCACAAGGAGTGTTTGGTGTGAAAGTGGAATTCCCCCAGCACATTAATGGGGAGGCCACTTCTTGCAGCCAAAAGAGAAGACCCAAAGGGCCTGCCTCTGCAAATCTGTAAATCCCAGTGACTGGAACTTCAGCCTGCAGCAAGCTGAGCAGACTTGGTTTTAGTTTTCTCTTGAATAGCAGCGACATAGGTTACAGCTTTTGTGGTGCTGGTGCCATCTAGTCATAAATTTAAATTAGTTTGACTCTGCATCTTCCATCATGGATTTTATGTGTCAGGTCACTCTTTCCCAGAAGTTGAGGGGTGAGCAGTTACATATCTTAACTGGCAGTCATAGTTCTGCGGCCAGTTATCAGACATGATACATCAAGTAGCTCTATCTGATTAAAAATGACTGTGTACACATGCCTCCTCTTTAGCTGCAGTATTCCTCAGTCATGCTGAATGTGTGAACTCATGAATGATGCTCATGTGAATAATCATCAAAAAGAACTAGAGGTTTTTTCCAGCTGGCTCACATAGATCTGCCTCTACATTTGTTTGAGAAGGCTCTTTTTCCCTTGTTCCTGGTGTTTGCTCTTTCACTTAGCTTTGCCTGTATTTTAGGTATATGCTGCAAGTGTCACTGCCTTCTCCAGTGCTGCTGGCATTTATCTCAGAATCTTCAGTTCTGGTGTGACTTTCAAATGTCCTTTTTTCCTTGCTTTCATACACTCCTCCCTGGTCTTGATGATCTGGAACATGCTGAGTTTCTAGGTTTAATTGAGTTTGAAAAGTACTAACACAGTTCTGGCCTTTAGTTCCCATCCATGTGTCCAGGGCACTGGGGGGTCCTGCAACCACCAGCCTCTTCCATGTCTGATTTTCAAATAAGGCATTGGTTATTAGCAGCATCCTGGGAGGGCTCGTGTATGTTTGCAAAGCTTTTCTTAGCAAGGGGATAGGGCATTTGCAGTTGTAATCAAATAACACAGGCCTCTCAACAATAAAAATATGTGGCTTTTTTCACCTCTGGACTGTGACAGAGTTGAGGAGGATGACTGTGGGTGCAGAACACTACAAGAAATTGAATGAGCATCAGCCACCCAATGGTTCATTCCCACCCCTTCTCCTGTGAGCACAGCCTGATAGCCGATGGACCACAGCATGTTTTGTGTCAGATTAATAACTGGTATTTGCATATAGAGATGCACATAGCCTGCCAGGATTTTAACTCTTCAGATATATTTTTCACACCACTACTGAAACTATTCTGAGTAGCAAAGTGTGAGACCTCCGTGGGTTCCTGTAACATCCCAGTGATCTCTGGGAGAAGGCTGGCAGCCGTCGCCTGCCTGTGTACCAGGCACACCAGCTGCCTCACCCTGCACAGCACAGCAGGCAGCCCTTGCTCAGAGCCACAGCATCTGCCTTCCTAGGAAGCACCTCGGCAGCACATAGTGTGTCAGGGCTTCTTGAAAAATATTTTTGCATTGCTTCATGCTCCAAATAATTGCTTAAGCCCCCTTCCCTCCACTGTTCACATGCATTTCAAGTCCTGCCCCATCCCACTTGCCAATTTTCCTCAGGCTCCTTGTGCAGAGCAGGAGGTTGCATGCTGCAGCATGGCACCCACTCCCGCTCACTCCCAGGGAGACGTCTCCCCTTTCCCAGCTTCCCACCGTAAGCAGTGGCCCTGGCATTTGGGCCACCATGCCCCTGGTGGAGCAGCTGACCCTGCAGGGGATAGCAGAGGACCTCACCATACAGACAGAAGCTGTGCTTAACCAGCCATACCCAATCCAGAAAGCAGACCAGACCTACTTTATTTACAAGTAGTGACAGAGGCATTCTCAGCTTCCCACCCAATGCCTGTTTCTGTGTCCAGTGAGGTCTGCCCCTTCACAGTGCCAAGCTTCCCACCAGCCCCTGCTCCCAGCGCCTGCTGCAGCACTGGCTAACGCTCAGGGCATGTGATCCTCCCCAGTGTCAACCACTCTGCTCCTGATAACCATTGCCAAACTTCAACCATTTTAAGATGAAACTGTTCTCAGGTTATCTGCCTCTAGCCTGCATTTGAGAATTAGCCAGGATTGGTGGAACGGGCTAGCCATTTGCAGGAGAAGCCTTGGGCCAGGCACTGGAGTGCTCACCCTGGGAGGCGCAGATGGTTTTATCACCTTTCTCTTGAGATGTCCTGACATCGGCACTGCAGCTTGGCATGGGACATGGGTCTTCCTGTGCCTGTGAAAATCCACCAAATCCCAGTCAGGTTACAAGCTGTTTAAAAGCATCCCCATATGTACATAACAGACCTGAGTTCCTGTGGGGTTTTCTGTTATTAATGGCTGATCTGGCTTCCAGGAACCAGTAACTGCCAACTGGAGGCTTTTTTGCAGCAGGAACATTTTGAAAAATACTATCCCGTGCATACTCTCTGGTGAGTGATAAATTACAAGCTCTTGTGGCCACCTTTTCCACAGTTTGGTGGGGAGGGTTTTCTCACTTTCCTCCCTCTACTCCTTTATTTTTGTGAAATTAATAGGTAGTTAATTATATGTCTGACATCCAATTGAGTCAGCCAGTGCCTTCACAGCTCAGCAGGGGATGACAGGCAGATAAACAGCCAGACACACAGACATACATGCCCACACATGCATGCACACACACGCACACTCTCACATGACTGCATAAGCCTTTTCTCATAGAAACCTGGATCTACAGCCATGAAGGAACTACAGTGGTTTTGGCCAGTGGTGGACATTTATCAAAGACAGTGACCCTTGGCCAGGATGGAGAGATGTCACACAAGGGAAATGGGGCTGGCTTTTCATTTTGCTCTTAAAAACCTCAACAACTTGAAAATTGTTCTTCAAAGACTGTTCGGGTGACATGCCCATGCTACTGGACTCTGCTCAGACCACCTCCAGGCCCTGCACAGGCCCCATGTGGAAGAGTGCTTTTGGCTTGACCTGAGATTGTGTGAACTCTTATTGCATGTTCATGCTGGGGCCCTGGTCCTGACACTGCCCAGCTGACATGTGTTCTTGTGCCTGCTTTGAAAGCGCTAGCAATATTGCTTTGTTTTGACACCAGCAGTTATGAGAATAATTTCACTGCTCTCTGTGGCGCACATCCATACTCAGGTTTGGAGCACCACTGGTGACGCCAGAGGAAGGGCAATCCAGAGCACGGTTTAATTTAGGGAGTTATAAATCAAGCACATAGCTGGGAATAGGTGGGTTATCAATGGTACACTCCACAATTTCACTGGCTTCAGCTGAGGTCCTGTGCAAAGTGGATACATAGGCATCATTGAAAAGGGACCTCTAAGCCATACAAGTGCAAGAAGTAGGGGAACCCAAACTTTGCATCCACCTAAATTTTGGGATGTGACACACAAATAAGGAAATTCGATTTTTCTACTATGCTGGTAATCTCATGCATAGTAGAAAAGGGTCTGCTGCCTGCAGAGATTGTGCTGCCAAACAGGCTGCTTGCTGCTATGGCATCTAGTCCTTGTGCAAAAGACAGTTTGAATCTATTTGGGAAAAGCAAAGCCACAGATTTCACAGCCACAGGTTATTCGAGGCACAATGTGACATTTACAAGTTTCAGGTTTATTCTGATTGTTGCACTCCTGTAGGACTGATTGCAGGTAATAAGCAGGGTTTGGCACTCAGGAGAGAGCATGGATAGTGGCAGAACCTACCATTTGTAGGTACAAGAGGAGGTGACTTGGTCCTCAGCAGCTGCTTGTCTGCCTGCCTGTTCTGGCTGTGCACAAAGCCTTGCAGACTCCCAAGTTTCTTGGACCAGAGAAATGAAACAGCTGGCAAGAGCAAGCAAGAAAATGAAGGATGGAAAGCGCATTCAAGGAGTTCTTGACTGCTTTGGTCTGACAAGCACCACACAGAAAAACCACAGCCAGCTCAACACGCACTGTCTGGAGACCTGTTGTGGTTTAAATCTAGCNTCACTCACTCACTCCCCTTCTGTGGGATAAGGGAGAGATTTGGAAGGGTAAACGTGGGGAAAATCATGGATTGATACAACTACATGTAAAGCAAAAGCCCCATGTGCAAGCAAAGCAAAACAAGGTGTTCATTCACCACTCCCCTGGGGCAGGCAGGAGTTCAGCCACCCCCAGGAAAACAGGGCTCCATCACACGTGATGGAAGACAAATGGCATCTCTCTGCACTTCTCACCCTCTG
>VYZT01034560.1:464892-482794 GCA_013400735.1 Pomatostomus ruficeps | reverse complement strand
TTTCTTTCTTTCCTTCCTTCCTTCCTTCCTTCCTTCCTTCCTTCCTTCCTTCCTTCCTTCCTTCCTTCCTTCCTTCCTTCCTTCATCCCCAAGCTTTACATGCTGAGCATGATGCCATATGGTGTGGGATATCCCTGTGGTCAGCTGGGGTCAGCTCCAGTACCATCTGCCAGAGCAATGACAAGTGTCCAAAGGTGTCTGTATTGGGCTCAACCAGGCGCAGATCTCAACAAGGTCTGTCGAGAAACAAGTTCAAACACTTTAGGAATTGCTCTCGGTCAACCCCTAATTGCCAACTCTAGTAATCAGCAGCAGATAAGATCTGAAATTTGGATCAAGGAACAGCTTAAGCAAGTGAGCATTGCAATAACAAAAATAGAGAATTCACACATGAACATTATTTTTTGCAAGAATGAATCTAAGCTCTTTCTCTGCCAGTACCATGCAACAGCACTAGTTATTTTCAAAAGTGGGGTTGGGGGTGGTCGTACTCTACAGAGGCCTTTGCTCCAGCATAGCAAGGTGCAAAGGATTCAATTTTATTCTGAGCCAGGATGACCTACAGAGCCAGGTCCTTGCACCTGGTCTGTGTTTTGCTGTTGCTGACTTCATTCATGGGTACATGCACAGGGAAGTTGTGCAAGCCTGGTAATGTGTTTGCACATTTAGAAGGCAGTGGTGCAAAACCACACTTGAGTCACAGCTGAACACACTTAATGGAGGAGACACTGATATATTTCACTATATTTAGATCAGCCTGGATCTTCTGAAAAAGCAAAAACCACAAAAAAGAAGGACAGAAAAGGCATTTTCTTTCATAAGGCTGTTAAAGAGTAATGAAATTAAAAGGGCAAAGAAAATATTAACACTGATTTTGCACTCTGGCTGCATTCATGTGTGTCCACTTAATTTACAATTGGAAATCTCCTAAATCTGGCAAAGTAATGGAAGACTTAACAGGATGCATATACTTCCAGTCTGGCCTGTCTCTGTTGGAAGAACTTGTTGAAATAATGTTTCAGGGTCTGGCTCGAAGACATCCTGTGGAGGTAGAGGTTATATCCTTATTGCTTTCTAGGTAAAAAGGGAGTGATTTAAGGCCTGGACTGGAACAGGCTCTTTTATAGAGAAATAGAAATATCAATCCAAATTTTGAGGTTCACCCCCAAAGAGGATCCAGAAACAAATTTCTGAAAGAAGCAAAGCAGTGTCTTATGGGCATCTTCCACCTTCAAGAATGCTAAATATTTCTCGTACCTTTAATCAAAAGTAAACTGTGACAGTAAGGAAAGGAGATTTACTCAGCCAAGCAAGCAGAGGCCAGGGATGCAGTACGTCCAGTGTCACTCTCCACTGTGGCACGTGCAGAGGGCTCAGAGTAGGACAGACCTGCAGGGTCTCCCTTACATCCTCTGAGCTGCTCTTCTGATGAACCCCTTTCCCTCCCCACCCTGCCACCCAGATCCATCCTCCAGAAGTGGAGTCTGTCTCCAAAATCCCTACAAGAAAGCCCAACAAACAAGGCTGCCATTCCCACATTTCCCTTAAGTTGCCACGGCATGGAAGAAGGAATGCTTTCTGGTAGATCCTTAGCTGGCTGGGACTTCACTTAGTGAAATCACAACCTGGAACTGCAAACAGCAATTCTCAGACAGATCATGGGGCCTTCAGTTTCAGAAGCAGTATAAGATATAGAAGTGTTAATTTGTGGTTAAGACATATTTATCTGGAACAGCACTGAAGGGTGTCTTGGCCTTTCCTGTAGCACAGCACCAAACTGCCAAAATAAAGAGGCATTCAAAGTTAATAAAAAGGTCTGAAACACGTTCATTAAAATACTTGGAAAACTTCACAGTTTGGCTTCATACCATAGAAGCAGTATGTGAGAACTTGACTGGGCTTGCCTGCCTCCATAGCAGACTGTCTTGACTTAATACTTATAAAAATATCACCTGGCGCCTGATGCCATGTTAAAAAGCCCCTACCATGTCAGGTACTGTTGTAATTTGCCTGGGAAACTCATCTGAAGCAAAGGAATGCGTAAGCACAGGTTCAGAGCTCAAAGAGGGAAAATACTGGTTGTTACATAAATCAGTGGATACAGATGGCATTTTACTTATTTTAAACATCAGCCCAAAGTTTCAGGGGCTGGTAACTTTGCCTCCCCACTCTGGTTCATCCTGACTCTGGTTGGATGGATGTTGCAGCTAGTGCTCCCAGAGTAGGCTCTGTTGGTACCACATTTTCATGTGTCCTGGCCATATCTGGAACCATTTCAAGGAAAACCTAGCCCTGTATTTGACCTCATAGTTCTATTTACTCACCACACTAATTAGGTTGGGCAGAGGGAAGGCCAACAAGACAGGTAGGATGGACTATTTGCATAGCTGCAAGCAGCTTCTATCTGATGGAGTGGAGTGGATTGAACGATAGGTGGATTGTGGGTCAAGAGGTTGTTTGACTTTCACATTCATGGATGCCTTCTCCACAGCCAGCGCTTTTGTCAGCCGTTCTGCAGCACTCTGCACTGCTGCTCGGTCATGAACTGAGGGCTGGATTCAAGCTGCTGGGGACCAGGACTGCTGCGGTTCTGTATCCGTGTGGCACCTTGGGGGCAAACCCTACAGGGCTTCAGTGAAAATGCCCACTGTCCATCTCAGCCTATGGCCTGCCTGAAAGCCTGAGCCTTAGAAATAATTTGTCAAAAGATGAAGCTGTCTTTGATCTAGTATTTACTTTTAAGGTAAAAATTAAAAGATATATGAAGCACCAGCTTGGGATTCTTTGCCTAGTCCTTGTTCCTCCCACCCTAGCCATTTCTCTGGGATGCCAAGCCTCTGGCTAACATTCCACTATCACGTTTGGGATTATCCTGCTTCATAGTGTTTATCCTGCTTCCTTCAAAATGCAATGACTACCTCGGGATCAAGACACAGTATTGAATTTTTCCACCCTTGTAACATCTATGAGTCCAAGGTGTTGGAGTTGGTGGCCTTTGGCCTTTTCCCTAGATGAGCTCTTGGAGTTTTCAGGTATAATAAAAGCAGCCTTATGGGTTTAAGATAGGGCCTATTTCACCAAGGAAGGTAACTAGTTAGCACTTTTCCTTTTGCCTAGGTGGAAGTGTATCATTATGCAGCACTTCAGTTGTGGATTGCTGTTCCCAGACATGCTTCCTTTGGGAGCCTGCTGTAGATTTGAGCTGCATGTCTCCCACCCTGCAAAAGGGTGTAGAGGCACAGGACAAGTTCAGAACAGGCAGACTGTGTGGAGGTCACTGGGACCCATGTAGCACCATGTGTCAGGATGACAGGAGAGATAGGATTTTCAGCCTTCCTACCCACGTTCTCTGCTCAAAATGACTTCTGCTTGAAGAGTGTCACACAGCCAGCACCTTGCTTAGTTTGGGTGACTGAACCCAAAATGTCAGTGGAGGAATCACACATTAGCATCCCTGCACGGCAATGACAGCTCTTGGGACAGTCCCACATGTAAACACCACCACAGTCCTCTGCACCCCGGAGCACAGAGTATCAGGTATAACCTGTTCACAAGGACCTCAATTCCTGGCAAGAGCAGCACCCAGCTTCTCCAGATCCATTCACCTGTCTCTTTCCTTCACAGGAAGCTCACTGAAAGGCTTCCTAGTAGGAAAAGATCACTGCTGAAGGTATGGAAAGGAGCCCACACAGTGGAAGGTATGCACAAGTCTTCCTTCTACAACTTTTCTATTATCAGTAAAGAACAAAGAAAGAGCAGATATATATCTGATGTGTTTACATGAAAGCTGCAGTGTTTACTGATGCTTTTAAGGTCATATTTTACTTCAGTCAAGCATTGAAAAAAATGTAGAGAATACCTTGCAGTTAGTTAGCTAAACATCTTTTCCTGCCTTTCTATTGGGTAAGACAGATACCCACAATAAACTTTATCTGGGAGACAGTTCAAGGAATTGGCAAGAGAGCCTAAAATCCACTAACTCAAGGTCACTGATCCACTCAAGGAGTCCAGGCTGACTGAGGAATGACCATAAATTATCACATTTGACACTGATTCAGAGGCTTGTGTAAAATGTGAGTGAGTCTGAACACAGCTCCTGTGGGAAGAGCATCGTATCACATTGACAAGCTACAGAGGCTTCTATGAAGAGGCCCAGACTCCTCTGGGCACAGAAAGATAATTTTCCACCTAATCCCTGGGAGTTCTAATCAAAGCATGTATATACACAGAAGTGTGGACAAACCTGTCACCTAAACACATTTTGACAGAGCTATAAATCCAAGAAACTGCAGTCTGGAAACAGCCAGGACACACCCTGGGTCCTCCTGCCATCACACCAAGTCCTGCCAGGGAACATTACCTCTTGGCATCCTAGTAGCTTTCTGAGAGCTACGTGGGCACCATCACTATGGTATTCCACGATGTCCCAGTGACCAGCAAGACAGGGAATTTTACAAACGAGAGACAGCTAAAGTGAATGGCCTGTTTTCTTGATGATCCATAGTTCAGATAAAAAATTTGAGGTCTCTTGAATGGAAATTTAATGTCTTATGCACCAAAACACCCTTCCTAGCAAATGTACTCTCAGGCTTAGTAGTTAAAGCTCCCCACCTGCTTTCTGGGGTGTCAAGAAAACACATGGATGGCCAAGTTGTTCCCAGTCAGCTCTGTGGTCTATGGCCCTGATCAGTGCAAGAGGCAGGGTACTAACTAAATAGTCCAATCAGAATTGGACTATTCAATAGTTGCCCAATTATGGTGCTACTTAAAGCTTGCATGGAAAAATTAGGAGAAAAAGCAGACAGTTCCCTTTTGTCCTTGAGAATGGAAAGTCTGAAGCCGTTTTGCACTGTTGCATCCCTGTTATCATTCTAGACTGTCCACCATATATAAAAACTGATGTAATGTGAGCTAGAGCAAAGCCTATTGGGAGGTGCTAACACAAAAATAGAAACCTCCTACACTAAGTGAAACGAATGCTGTGCATGCGCTAAGACCTGTGTGAAGAAAGACTGCTTGTAAATATTCTTTGCAGTCTGCGTAGGAGCTGTGTGGAAGAAGCCTGAAGACCTCCAGCAGCAGAAAAATGAGATAAATGAGTATTTATTTGGCTGAGTGTCTGGGGAGAAGGGTTTTAATATGTGCTAGAAGAAAGTGGAGGTTGACGTTATCAAGCTGTGTCATGATGGACTTAAATAATAAAGGCCTGAGCTGCCTTGTACAGCTTCCACCTCATGGAGAAGGGTTTCAGAAAGGTGAGAAATAGTCTCTCACTGTATCTTTTCTCTCTTCGCTTGGCAACTTTCTGTGTTTCTTAGCTAAAAATCTCATAGAAAGACGTCACAAATTTACCGCGCACAGCAAACTTCCATTGCCTGGAAATGCCCTTCCCGACTGAAAGACTCTGTACTGGCAAAATAATTTATCTGTGTGAACCATATTCTTGAGTTGTGCCCAGCATGGGCTGTTGCCAGGAGAGAGGGCACAAGCAAGTGGTGCTGTGCACCCCCAATGTACATGTGCGATACGCGGCACTGGCCACCCCTTCTTGTCAGAGGCTGCTCTGCACTTCCTCCTGCACAGCTCTGCTCCCCTGCTGAACTGCCAGCCGCTGCCTCTTCGGCATGGAATTCTTCTGCGATGCCCCAGGCACTTTCATTCAATTTTCTGCTTATCTGGAGCTTATACTTCCAGCCAGAAAGGTGAAGTGTTGCCAAGCAAGAAAAGGAGTAGGAAAAAAGTTATTTCCCTTCATTTTTACAAAATCAAGTAAATGTGAGTAATTTTTTATTTTTTATGGAAAGGTGGCTTCTTCCCTTTCTTATTTTTCCTTACCACCAATACCAGACCCTGTGGTTTCCAATACCTTCCCAGAGCCAGTAAACATGTGCTTTTCTCTATCTTTTTTTAAAGATGAAAGTCACTGTTCAAGAATCCAATTAAACAATTTTCTTTTTAAAAATCATACAAAAGCCAACATCTGGGATAAAATATTTCAAATTACAGCTGTATATTTCACAAGTGATAGCTAGCCAAAAATAGAACTATTAAGGAGAGAAGAAATTTCAGACATCTCTATAGTTTTCTCACAAAACTATAAACCAATAGAAGATCCATGTATATTAGAATAAGGATTGAATATAAGCTATTTAAACCTATTACATGAGTTTATTTTGTTGATTGTAGAAGCCTTATAGCTCCACCAGATCTGAACGTTTGTGGACATTAAATATGAGCTCATCTCACAGAGACAAGTGTCTGGTTACATTTCATCTTTGTTTTGGCACAGCATAGAGGGGGCTGGGTGCTCACAGAAGTGTGCCCGGCAGCTGGACCAGAGCAATGGGAATATTCTCATTTATGTGGAAGGAATTGGGAAAACTGATGTCAGCTCTGGGGAAAAAATCTCTACTTTGTGCATGCTACAAGTTGTCCATTTACAGCTGTAGCTGGCTATGCTGACACAATTAAATTGCCATGTGGAGCACTGTTTTATATAAGGAGCCTAAGAAGGCTCCTTATATAAAACAGTGGAGCATTTTTTAGTCGCTGGTGTAATCATGTGTCACAGGAATCTTGAATTTGACAAGCTGACTTGAAGCTAGGTCTTACTAATACCTGCAAGGATACAGTCATGCAGGATTTCCCCTACCATAGCAGCCCCGTCTACCTTCGTCTTTGGACACTGATTTCCATCACTCTTCTGGATATGATGGGTCATGGGCTCTCCTGGTGTCACAAATCACATTGCAAAGGAAGCACAGGAATGTCCTCCTGGGCATCATTGTACTAATGCCCATAATTTAACTTCAACAGTATCTTCCCTGTGGTCTCTCCAGAGGGGGAAGTGTGATCATCTTTGAAATTAAAATGTCCTGTAATATAGACATGTAAAATTAATGCATCTGCATTTGAACCTAGACACCCAGGTGTTCCAAGCCAGGCTGGATGGGGCTTTGAACAAGCCGATCTAGTGAAAGATGACCCTGCCTATGGCAGGAGAGTTTGAACTGATGATCATTAGAGGCTCCTTACAACCCAAACCATTCTGTGATTCTATGATCCCATGATTCCATGATCCTATGATTCCATGATCTCTTCTCCACTCCTGAAGTAATTTTAGATACCTATACATATAAATGCACACGTATGTGCACAAAGATATGTGCATTCACTGGCCAAAATGAGACTTCAGGAACACCAGTATGAGCACATGCAAGCATTGGTATGAAAAAATATACAGCATGTTCTTTTTCTTATTTCTTCAAGGCAGTGTTACTGCTGGTCTGGCATCCCAGCATCTACTGGGCCATTCTCAATCTTGCACACGAACACACATATACAGCTATATGTACCCAGGAAACAGCACTGGCTGAAAATTGGATAGGATTTATAAATCAATCAGGAATTGCATAATTTCCTCTTTGCTGTTGTGATACTCCCTGGAAACTGGGTGTTTCAGTAAGGAAGGAATATTTCTCAAATTTATGCAAGGTTAGCTGTAAGCTTTGATTGATTGATTGATTGATTGATTGATTGATTGATTGAAATTACACCCAATCTGAAATAACATCAACTCACAAAGAACTGGAAGAAGAATGGCAGATTGGTACATCTGCCCTGAGCCCCGTTGTAAGTTATCATAGGTAAATATGTAATAATACAAAAATAAATGAATCAAGCACTATTTAAAACATGTTAGGCTGCTTACTCCACACTGTTAGAAAGCAAGGCCATGGGGCACCACATCTGCTAATCTGGTGTCTGGAGTCATCTGTGAGCCATTGTCTTTTACCTTTGGTCTTATCTCACCACTGTCCAGACTGTGAAATGCCCAAACCCTTTGCTAGGCAGCAGTCACATCCCCTTTCACCTCATCCTGCCAGCTGAAACAAATCTGACACTTGACTCTCCTCTCTTTCCCATCCGTATAGGCTTTTCCATCCCCTGTTCGTTTGTGATGCCCTTCTCTGCACCTTCAAAAAACCTCTTGGGAATGCAGGCAAACACAACTTTCCAGCTGACATTCAAAGGAGCCCTGAACCAGGGCATTAAACCTGCCCCTGCTTTGTTGGTCAGCCGTACGTGTTATACACACTAGAATGATGTTTCCCATGCATCAGTGGCTCACAGTCCTGCTGTGACTGACCAATACAGTGTGATGCAGCTCATCCACCAGCTCCAGTAAGACACGCTCCCATTCAGCCAGTCATCTCCTTACCCTGGTAAATGGCCGTACTCATAGCAAGTGCTGCCCAAGAGCTGAACATCTTCACCCTTACGGCAGCCAGCCCAGAGCCCATAGCTACTGCTCTACTATTATATTTCACCTCATTTTTATTACCGGCATTGTGTCATCAGTTTATGTCACTGCCTCCTTTTCACTTCTGGTGACACAGTTGGGAATAAAGTATTAAATAAGGTCCATTCCAAGTGCAGTCCTGGAGGTATTCCACCAGTATTCATTTCTGGCAGGACAATAATACTGTAATAAAATAAAAATTACTCTGAGTTTCTTTAACAACATTTATTGTTAAACAACTGCACTGAAATCCACCTCAGCTTACCAGCTTTTAAATGAAACAAGGAACAAACAGTCTCAAAGCTGCTGACATTTTGACTATGACTTTTAAAATACAGTCATCTCTATAAAGGTTAATCTAAAATATCTTGAGAGCTCTCTCACTTTCTTTCAATTTATTCAAGTCCCTCAGCAACCAGGACATAGTCACTCCATATAAACTATGCCTCCTAAGTGCTAGATTTGAAGACGATCTTGCCTCAGAAGACACTGTATATGGTGACAAGGGATAGCTCTTGTTTTTCTCGACATTTTTGCAGCTTGGCATTTCAGAGAAAAAAGAGCTCGTTAAACAGCTAGTTAATATGCTGGGAATGACCTTGCAAAGAGAAAACAGGATGAGAATAAAGTTCCCATGAAACTTATACTTACGTATGTCAGCTTGGATAGAGTGAAAAAGGATGGAAAATGGTGTGGAGTGTCCAAAGTTCCAATCCACCTGCCTCTGACTCTGCCCAAGCAAGCTCTCAAGCTGCCTTCCTGTATAAGAAAGAGTTTTATGACCAAATCTTGCTTATCTCTGTACTTTGCAAAAAGGCTGGTGTCCCATGATAGGCACCCTGGAGGCTAGGCTCCAACTATCACCTTCATTCCAGTTGATGATCCCCAATCGATGCTGACCGAGCAATATGAGTTTCTTCCAGTACAGAGTTTGTTGGCAAGGAACATATCACGTTTTAATTTTAAAAGATTGAAAAACAGAATCCAGCACATGAAGAAAAATCTTCGGAGATGTTGTGGTTTTAGTAGTGGGGAGGGGGCCATAAAGATGGCTCCTGTGAGAAGCTTCTGGAATTCTTCACCATTTCCAGCAGAGCCAATCTCTGATGGCTCTGAAGATGATGGACATGCCACTCACCATGTTTGGGCCAATTAAAAAGGTTGGTTATGCCTCTGTGATGACACATTTAAGGAAAAATCAAAACAATGTGTGCACACAGCTGCCTTTAGTTAGAGAAGGAGGAGGATGTGAGAACATGTGAGGGAAAACAACATGGAGACACCACGGTCAGTGGAGAAGGAGGGGGAGGAGGTGCTCCAGGCGCTGGAGCTGCGATTCTTCTGCAGGCCGTGGTGAGCCCATGGTGAGGCGGGGTGTCCCCCCCGCAGTCCAAGGGGTCCATGAGGGATGCAGAGCCACCCGCAGTCTGTGGGTGAGGTGCCCATGTTAGAGCAGGTGGATGCCAGAAGCTGCAGCAGCCGTGGATGCCAGGAGAAGCCACAGTAGCCGTAGATGCCAGGAGAAGCCACAGTAGCCGTAGATGCCAGAAGAAGCCATAGCAGGTGCAGCCCAGTGAGAGACAGAGACTGAGATAAAAGTCCCGCAGTTTGTGGAGGAGGTGACCACAGTAGAGCAAGTAAATGTTGGAGGAAACTGCAGTCCAGGTGGGAGACCTGGTTAGAGAGAGAGGGGCCCTCTACTTCCATGCTGGAGCAGTTTGTTCTTAGAGGACTGCACCCTGTAGACGAGTAAAACCCATGACATAGAAGTTCACAAAAAACTGTCTCTCGTAAGGAGCCCATGGCAAATGCAAAATAAAAAAACTCCTCTCCCTAAGCAGAGGAAGATGATCTTGAAAATAGACTGACCTGAACCCCCACACCCTGCCCTCCTTGCACTGTTGGTGGGAGGGAGGGAGAGGTGGGGAGGGAAAGGAATGGTGTCTTTTAAAGGTTTAGTTTATTTCTCATATCCTCCTTCTAACTCTAGTAGTAATAACTCTAGTAGTAATATTTCACTTTGCAACTTAAGTTGAGCCTGCTTTGTCCGTGGAGAGTTTTCTCCCAATTCCTCATCGCAACTCATAAACCTTTAAGTTAATTCCCTGAATTTTCTTTCCCCCTTCTCCTTCCCTCCTCTACCCAGCTGTGGCAAGGGAGGGAACGAATAAACGACTACTGTGAGTGCCTAACACTTAACCAAAGTCAAACCACAACATTTTTTGGGGGAGAATGTGGGCAAGTCATGAGTACTTTGAAATAAAGATACTAATTGGGAAAAAATAATGGACGAAACAAGTACTAAGCTCCATTCTTCGCTGTAGAATGATAGTGAGATATTTGTGTTGTAGTTGTAATAAAAAACCAGAGAGTGGATTTTGTGTAATTTGTCTTTTTGTCTTATGTTTAGATGTTATTTGTAAATTTTAGTGATTATTCTTAAATATGTGATTCACAGAGGTGGAAGGTGGAATGTTGTGGTTTTAGTAGTGGGGAGAGGGCCATAAAGATGACTCCTGTGAGGAGTTTCTGGAATTCTTCACCATTTCCAGCAGAGCCAATCTCTGATGGCTCTGAATACGATAGACATATCACTGGTCTTGATCAGTCTGTGGTCTGAGACCAATCAGATTCCTCTGTCTTGCTATCACTGCTCAAGTGGAGAACATGCCCTTACTAGAATATATCTGCTCCCTGAGGACTTAATACAGACAAAAATTTCAGGGAATAGATTCTCAGATGGTATAAATTGGCACAATTTCATTAACTGAACCAGCAAGACTCTAATCTCTGGTTGCTGCAAGCTGCATTTGGGAAACTTCTTTTCCTACACTTTTGTGGATGACTGTCATCCTTCTGTCATGGATGGCATCATTATATTATGGTAACCACAGAACAGTGTTTTTTCCCCTAGACATGATCTGACCATAAAACAAAGAGTTGTCAGAAGCCTCAGGAAATCAGCGGGTTCATCATCTACTCTGCAGCAGGATTAGCCGTAGTTGCACTGTAGACTTGTTCTGCATCTTCAGATACCACAGCCTATGGTTATTCCCAGGAGTTTTGGTTTTAATAAGTGGGCAATTTCATCCATAGCAAGACAAAAAGCAGAGGGAATCTGAACCCTTACAGATGCAGAGCAGATTTAGAGGCAGCTGCTCACCAAGATCCCACCTGGATATTGGAGTGGCATTGGGCTGGGAAACAGCAAGGAGCTCAAACTGCACACTGGGACCCACCAGAAGCATTTTTTTGTGTTTGCACAGGCAAGTGTAGCAAACTGGCTCTGGCTGCTGCTGTCAGTGATATTCTGAAAGCTTGGAAGAAATGGAAGACACTGTGTGTGGTTGGGCCAAGGGATTATTTGGATTCAGCTGATGTGCACAGACTAAGGACTCAACAGTAGTCTGAAGTTGTGAGATTTTAATGATCATTCTCCCTTCTCCTGCATGCAACAATCAGTAAGTTGATTGTTACTCCAGCTATCACACAACTGTGTCCTAGCTCTTTCCAGACCAATTTTTTGTATGTGTCACTATGTTCCTGATGGATTCATTCAATGATTTATCAAGCACAAAACTAGCCACAAGTAAAAGACGGAGATCTATGAAAGATGATTTCTTCAAGCAAAACCCATGAAATTGAATTACTGAATGCAGAGTCCTCCAGGGAGGGTGTTTCTGTGCAGAAGAAAATAATTGCCATTTTTCATTTGTTCTACCAACATTTTATCTTATGCATGGCTGTAGCTTGCACAACTAAACCAATAGCAAGATACCAGACCAAAGTGACTTTGCAGTAACACCCCTACAGCTGAAAAACAGAATCCAGTATGCTGACTGCATTGATGTCACAGACAAAAAAGAGAAGTCCTTCTTGCCAGTAGAACCACTATCATATGATTATTAATTTACTTTAAGTTCAGCAAATCACCCTCCAGTAATTACTAGCTTAATCTAATTGTGCTTGCATTTTAACACCCAATTAAAAAGACGTATACCACAGTAAGTAAGCATAAAAAATCAACCAACCTGCAGCAGAACCAAACACATAAACAAGTCCACAAACCCGAATGGGGAGTAACACCTGACAGAAGTTCTCAAGAAGATTATGATATTGGTCATTTCTGTTAGAGCCTCCCTGTAACTTAAATCAGAATAGAGCATGCATGGACTTTCTCCAACACACACAAGGGCACAAGTCATAACAAAAAATTTCAGTCAATTTTTTCTGGAGCATCCACAGGGAGATTGGTATTATGTGTTTTTAACGGCTCTAAAGGCTTGGTAGAGATATTGCAGTGGAATTGCTATCCTTCAGGATTTCTTCAGCCCAAAGCTGGACACATCTAGGAAAGTACTGAGGCTTGCTGAGGTCAAGGATCTGGGTATTTGTATAAGCATGTCCATGCTTGTATGTGAAAGAGGAAGGCAAATAAAGCCATAAAACAATATAACGTGTCAAGACATCAATTATTTTTTCCAGCAATTACACAAAGTCTACACCTTTAATTAAAATTAAATTATAATAGCTCTAGACCTCTGACCCATGTCAGGAAAGACAGTCATCAGCTTCCCTATGGGGCAATGTAAGACAGGAGGTTTCTGTTCTCCAGAGGGTGGGTCAGTCATAAGCTGAAGATCTCAGCAGAACCACCAGTATGTGTTACTTGGAAAGCAGCACCCTCCTCACGTGGTGGTGTAGAAATACAACAAGAATTACCATAGTAGCTCACAAAAAGACCAGGCCACAACTAGAGTGCCAGTTCCTGTAAGGGGGCTGATGCAGCGATCCCATGCACTTAGCTAGGATTACAAGGCACAGCCTGAGATCCTGACCCTCTCCTCTTTCCTGCATTTCTTTGCCTTCTTGAAGTTCACAGTCTTCTCCTAAAGGAGACAGTTAGCTGAGCCGAGCACTACTTTTCCCAAAAGAAAGCCAAAGGAGAAGGCAGAGGTGACTGGCACCCCATTACACAATAATTTAGTGACTGGTGAGCACTTGCCCACAAAGCGGAAGGCTACCTCTCAGTTCCCCCTCCTCAGCATGATCATAATCCAGGCCTTCCTCTGTCCACTTATATATACCCTCCTCCTGCTCCAGATCTGTCTTCCTGTCTGGGCCCAGCTCTGCTTTTGCCAGCCCCAGTCCTGGCGGTTAGAGAATACAAATCATAATGAAAACCATGGGTTTGAATGCCTTCAGGCTGGAAGGAGTAATGGATCCAGGTGCTTCCCAACACTAACCAAGAATGTCAGCTATTATGCTTGAGTGGCAAGCAGAAGTGCCACCAATAAGGGCCACATCCTAATGACGGCAGCTGCAGTGCTTTGTGGTGATCTCAGAGATGTGCATAGAGGCAAATGAGGCTGTAAAATGGTGGATTTCAGGTTTTTTCATGCTAAAAGTCTAGATGTTCGGGGAGTTTACATGTGCCTACTTCCCTTCACTTCCTGCATGTCTGGGGAATATATGTACTTTACAGAATCACAGAATATTCTGAGTCAGAAGGGACCCACAAGGACCATCAAGTCCAGCTCTTAAGTGAATGGCCCATACACGTATCAAGCCCACAGCCTTGGTGTCATTAGCACCAGGAGCTAATAGAGTTAGGCTGTGCTGAAGAGAATGCCTTTTGGATTGTTTTCTGGAGGTAAGGCACCTATATTTCACCAAAATCCAATTTCAAGCACTCTGGCTTTCACTGAAAGTTGCTACTAAAACAGATACCCAAGAGTTTCATGTCATAATAGCAACAGATAGTCTTGGTTTATTGGAACAGGAATTAGAAATGGCATTAAGTGTAATTTTAAATGAACCCAAGCTAAATATGAGAAGACAAATATTGTCATTCTGCCAGGGTGTTTCAAATCACGTGTTATATGCCTGGTTTTGAGCAGTGGAGCTTAGGTGTTAAAGACAGAGGTATATACTGCCCCAGGAGAGTTCAGCAAATCTCTTTTTCTAAAAGATGGTTCATGTAACAACCTAATTTAGCCCTGGTGTAATTCTGCTGCTTTCAACCCTAAGAGTTCGTTTTGTTTGCTGTGTGTTTCCAAGCTGGGAAAAGACCCAGGAAACAATATGAAAAACACCTTTCTACGTCACAGCACCTCTCATGCTAAAGCCTAGGCACACACACAAGATCTGTGACATATTTGGTGTAGTGTGGACCAGGGAACTGTATCTTTCAAGGGATCTCCCAAGATTAAGCCTCAAAACATTCTGCGTGACCTTGGGAAAAGCACTTCATTTTTCTCTGGCTAGGTCTATTGTATAAATTAAGCCCTGCCAGGGGGATGTTCCAGGGCATTGGAATTCAATCCTGTATAAACTGTTGACATAATCCTTGGCATCAGTTTTGCTGAAGCCAACTGGCAGTGTCCCAGACAATTCCCCACACAGCTCCAGAGTAAGCGCAACCCAAGGCCATCCCCGGCAGACGTGAAGAAGGCAGCCCCTCCGCTTTGGAGGGAAACTCAGGGAACACAGGCTGCTCCATGCCAGCCTCTGCGCTCAACAGTGAGCCTGGGCATGTTTTGTTGATGAGTACAAACACATCTGATCCACCTAAAATGGGGATAATGTATCATTTCCTTTATAAAGACCTGTGTGATTTAAGCATGCAACTACGGTTATAGTTATTGCATACACATAGCTGAACTCCCCACAAGATTATTTGAAAACACTTGTAAATAAACTATCTTTCCCCTCTCTGAGTACCAGGGAACAGCTGCCAGAAAATACATCCAAAAAGAAATTCATGCTCACACCTACAAGTAACGCCTGCCAGAAAAAAACAAGGGAGTAGCATGGTGGCCTATGAGGGCAAGCTTTCTAATTTCCTGCTTTGTAGATGCAGGAGAAAGGATGTTTATGCACTGTTCTTCTCCCTGTGAGAGAGCAGAGTGGCCTTGTCCATCTCCAGAGGTCCTTTGCTTTAGCTGATGCTCTCCTTCCCACCCAACTATCTTGTCATGGCCATAGGAGCCATCTGTGCTTGTGTGACAAATACGCTTTCAGCACTGCAACAACTTTGAGCCAACCATCCTCTCTTCCAAAAGAGAGCTCAGTTGAAGAGCAGTTGGTGATGCCCCAGATCTGCTCTAAAGACCAGTAAGCAATAACCTGCAATTAATGCAGAGGAATGGAAAGGAGGTAGAAGCAGAGAGAAAGCCCCCAGTTCCTTCTAAAGCCACTGCTTCCCTTCATTCTTGCCAAGTATTCTGGAGCTCTTCACCCTGTTTGAGCCTGTCACTTGAAAATATTTCACTTACAGATCCTAGCAGATGCACAAAAAATTAGTATCTCCTCCAAGTGCTTTGGACTTTAGTGGGTTAGGAGCTGGGTTCAAAATACAAGTCATATTTCATCCACCATATTCCAGCCCTCAGTGAAAGGCAGTCACTTATGGAATGGGATGCTGGAGCTTTGTAACAACTCCTATTGGCATTAATTACCAGCCTCCACAATGAAGGGCTACCTTTTTGGCCAAATAGACACACAAATGATTGCCAACACAAAGCCTCTTCTGTTTGCTCATCCTGAAGCAGCAGGCTCTGTCACTCTCCCACACACTCCTGCCAAACAGAATTGAACTGGCTACTCCTGATTTAAATTTGTGCAACTTCATAGGTAAGTAGTCTTTCTAATCAAGAAACACGTACATATACTTGATTAGTAATACAGGATAATATGGTGTGCAATACGATACTGATACTTTCAAACAATCCTATTTTGGAAATGGGTCATTCTGAGACTTTTGTTCACAGCAGTATACACACAATTTCCTTCAGGGTTGTCAGCCTTCACCTCTATACACACTCTCTGTGCAGGTGCTTTATAGTCCATAGCTGGAACTGTTTTGTATTAAATACAAATACTTTCTGTGTAAAAAACAACAAAAATTGAACTGTGATAATTATTATGGCAGTTCTTTCTCTAAGATTATGGGGGAAAACAATCTCTGACAAAGGAAGGCACTCAGCTACGTCATAAGCCAGTATATAGTTGTCTAAGTGCTCACTAGCCTGTTTTACAGAGGAATTGTGTTTGCAAGAGGCTGTCATCCTAAAATCATGCCTTCTGCATAGATGATCCTATAGCCTTCATCATCTTTTGCTCTCTCATCTCAGTTCTGAATGAAGGAATAAAAATATTTTTGCACACTTCAAAGGACCAACTTCCAAAGAAATCTTACAGCTGCATAGAAGACAGAATGGTTCAGCCAGTGCAGAATTGATGGTCTGGCTGTAATGGGACTTACTCCATCAGTACAGCTCTCTCACTCCTGATGGCAATATAGAAATAAATAATGATCCTACAAAATCTGCATTTGGCACTAGCTTTGTATAAAAAATGAGGATGCTTCATTGCTCTCCAGTAATTTTTAAATTAGATGGATTATTAGCTACTAGGCTACATTTTTAAGTGTTCTTTTGGCCAAGTGCCCCTGTAGAATATAATGAATTGTCCAAAACCCTCTTCTCCTCACTATTCCCAAAGCTGAAAATTTCTACAGCATTTGCAAACAGCTGCACTTTTCAGAAAGGCAGTAATACTCTCAAATTTAGCTACGTGTTTGGCAACCTCTGTCCTAGACGTTCACAGGACTCCAGTCATTGTGTCTCCCACCTCACAAAAAGAATTGCTTTTGACTGACAGAACTTGAATTTTGACTCAGCCAAACCACAGTGCAGGTACACAAAATCCGTGGCCAGTTGGCACTAGCTCAGTCCTAGAGCTGATGGTACCTGCCCTTCAGATTTTCCAAAGGAGAGTAACCCTTGCATCACTCTATTCAATGCCTCTTTTGTTCTGGTCTTAATCCTGTGTCCAGCCATGGGTTTATGTGACTCCTGAATTGCTGTCAGCAGGAAAGATGCCACTCGGTGCCATTTACACGAGATTCAGCACCTGCAGGCTCAAGCTATGAGTCAAAAACCACAATTATGGGAAAGTAAGTTATACACAGAGCAGGAAAAGCAAGTATGTCGGAGTAATGCCTATTATTCAGCGAAAAGCCAATGAGATGAAGGCAACTGTATTGTTAAGAAGATACATGAGAAGAGAGAGAAAATGTAGGTATATAGGCTGAAACCACCTCCATTTTTATTTTTTAAAAAATTATGTAAAACAAAAAGGTATTTGATTTATTATAGAAAAGGACACACTTGGTCCAAGTCATATTATTTTCATGAGGCAAGAAGATTAAATGGTATCACTTGTTTTTAGCGGACCCACTGTGCAAGAGGGAGGTCCGGGGTGGCTGGATCGGCCCCGGCTGGGCGCTCGGTAGCTCTCGTCCACCCAGGCGCAGCCATTTCCCCCTCCTTCCCAAGGCTCCGCTGCCGGGATCCCTCCCGGCGCCCGCGGAGCTCCCTGAGGCGGAGCGGGCGGCCTGTGCTGCCGCACCATGGCCGCCCCGCGCCCGCCGGCGGCGCAATGCCGCCATCTCGCGGCTGCGAGCGGGGGAAACGGCCCCGCCGTGCCGAGCGGGTCTGTGAGGGGCTGCGGGTGTGTGAGGGGCTGCGGGTGTGTGAGGAGGTGCGGGTGTGTGAGGGGCTGCGGGTGTGTGAGGGGGTGCGGGTGTGTGAGGGG
>VYZT01034560.1:449654-464235 GCA_013400735.1 Pomatostomus ruficeps | reverse complement strand
CCAAAAAGGCAGAGCTACATCTCCTGGGAAGCAAGAAGGACTTTCTTGCTCTCTGCTGGCTCTGTAACAGCCAGATGCACTCTGGTGTTATTTCACAGAATGACACAGTCAATTAGACTGGAAAAGGCCTCTGAGATCATGGAGTCCAACCTATGACCGAACACCACCATGTCAACCAGACAGTCACTGAGTTAATCACCCTTTCTATGAAGAAATTCCTCCTAATCTCCAACTTAAATCTCCCCTGGCACAGCTTGAGGTGATGTCTTCTTGTGTCGCTGGTTCCCTGGGAGAAGAGGCCAATCCCTGCCTGGCTACAACCTCCTTTCAAGGAGTTGTAGAGCACGACAAGGTCCCCTCTGAGCCTGCTCAGAGCTTGCAGATACCATGTAGAGAGAGAGCTGCTCCACCCCATTTCCCTGCTAAACTTCATTGCTTTGAAATTTCTCATACCACTTGCCTGCCTCTGCCTGAATTTCAGCTTGAAATTTTCCTAAAAATAGTTGTGCCAGGACCAGAACAGGTTAGGGGTGAAACACTTCTTCTTGCCCATGTTAAAATCACATACAGTCATTTTGTACCATCAAACCCCACAAATTTGTGCAGACTTGAATGAGTCCGTACTTTGAGGCATGAATTTGGTAAGGAGCCAAAGGAATGTAACTTCAGCCCAAACTATTAAAATGTTAAAAGATGTAGAAAATGTTCTTCTCAGTAGGAAATTTTTAGAATTTGACAACTAAAATCCTCGGAAATGTATTAAATTCCAGTGTAGGACCACCATGTGTAAAGATGCCTTTCCCTTCCAGTGCTGCATTTGGGTGCTGCAGGCTGCAGCCATATGGTTGGGTGCTTTGAATCCCTCCATTTGCTGGTTTATGTGCTTAACTGCCTTTAGAGATGGTTCACAGAGAGTGGCATCTCAGTGCCATCAGCTCAGGGGCTGTTACACCCTCTGCTCAAGCAGAGGTGGGTGTCATACCATGGATGTTTCAGCGGCACTCCTGTGACCCCTGCAGGCATGGATAGGAGGCCATGCGGTGGATTTGTTTTCCAATTTGTTCTTTAAAAACCTGGGCAGTTAAACATTCGCAGAAGTTAACATTAAGGTCACAAAGCCACATAAACCACTCCAAAACACGGAAGTTGGCTGTGCAGCCATCATTCCAGCCCCTATACCGTGACCATTACAGGGTGTCTGGACCTCAGCCAGACTTCTGGCTTTGGTGGGGTGGGGTTCAGTCTGTGGTACCCTCGATATTACAGTGATGGAAGCCCTGAGCACGTAAAAATCAGTGCAGTAGCAAGTCCATGTGAAACTGAAGAGGCCAAGCCAGGGAGTCGTGCAGCTTTAGTATTGCTCAGTGTCTGAGCATGAGGGGCTCAGGTGCAGCCAGACTGCAGTCCTGCCCTCCCGTAGCTCCCTATGCCACGCTTCCTCATGAGCTCGGCAGGCTCATGTTCTTCACGGGCATGAGCAGCAGTTTCGTCATCTCTGAAAGGTCAGATGTTTCTGAACTTAAGGTGGACATTAAGAACCCAGCATTTTTGCTTCTAAAAATGTTCGTCTCCAAAATAAGAGATCACTAATTCATACAAACATGCTTTTTCAGTTTGCAATGAGCTCTGCTGCTGAGACCTCCGTGACTTGGAGGAGGACTAGGACATTCAGCTTCTATGGGGGAAACCAGCTTTCACCCACCACAAGCACACAGCAGTACAATCTTAGAAACGCGTGCCATTGCATCCCGCTTCTCTCCCACTGAGTCGGGCAGCAGCAGGGATTTCCCTCTGCCGGAGCCGCCGCAGCTCCTTTCTGCGCAGTCAGAGCCCACCCCCTGCTGGGGCTCGGCTCCGGCTGCCAGCGCGGCCGCATTCCTGCCTTCCAGCCCCGCGCTCCGCAAGCTTATGGCATTTGTATCCGCATCACACAATTTCCGTCTGGCTGCACAGCAGGCAGTTCTCTGGAGCTCACAAATACCCGCTGCTTTCCTACACGCAGCCATGCTCTGCTGTCTCCAGCAAAAACTGGGGAGAGACTCAAGCCATTAATTTTGAGGACTTTTGAAAAAATTTATATCAAAAGAATCTTTCCCTTCTACATTTTGTTCTATGCAAGTAATTATGAGTTTGGTTGGTTTGTTTGGGTTTTTTAAATATATATATTTTTGCTGTAGTTCTGGAGTTCACTCAGGATTTATGAATATCAGACATCATTGCTATAGCTCCAGCAGGGAAGCAGCTTATCTGGAGGGTCAGGGAAATCCCAAACTCTGGTTGCCCTGGATTCTTTCAGTGAGTAGGGAATTGTGAGGCAGTGAAAATTACCATCTCTTTGTCAATGGAAATCTTACACGTTTGGTAAGTGACTAAGCTGTGGTTTTGGGCAGACTACCTTTTGTAGATGAACAAGAAGAAAAGAATGTTCAGTTTGTGTGAAGTTAGAGATCAAAAATCTGAAAATGGTAGCAGAGCTCTGGAAAACCTCTGGAGTGTGTTGTGTGTAAGAGCCAGCAGGATGGAGAGAAGGCACAGCAGATAGCAGAAACATTGCTTGTGTAGGTTTGACTTCTCAGATTGATTTTTGCCATGAACACAGAAACAATTTCAAACCCCGAAACCCAAGCTTTTAGTCTTCCTTTATGTATCCAGTTGTCATACACATGAGAATACTGCTTGGATTCCACCAGATTAAGTTGACTGTGGGAAGGCAGTCCAAATATGCTTCATAGGGCATGTAATGAAGGTCTTGATAGTCTTATATCTAGAACAAACCAGAAAATGCTGTCAATTGACCAGTTTCCTTTCAGACAAATTCATAAAATCATGTTACCATGCAGTTCTCATGACAAATCAGTAACATGCTCTGGAGAGACCTCCTATGAATTTCCATTTTGCCTATTCAATAGCACAAGAAATTTCTCTGGGAGCGTCTGGTGGGAAGACCACTTCCACTGTAGCCTGAGATTACCTAGACTACAAGGCTTCCACAAGAAACTGCTGCTCCAGGAGGTCCCACAGATCAGCTGCCTAAGCAGAGTGAGTCTTTCTGCTTCAATTCTGTCTGCATTGATTTTCAGCAGTGCTCATGTTTCTGCCAAGGCTCACTGGAAGGAAGGCCTGCAGGGCTTTAACCATCAGTGTGAAATGATTTTGTGCTGACTCTTGAACCCACAGGATATAATTTCTGGTCAGCTGTAGCCTTTCCTGCATGCTGACACATTAAGTAGTGGCTCTTTGCATTTCTGAGAACTGTAGGTTATAATTTCTAGTAAAATAAACAATTTCTTTCTAGTTTTCTACTATTCTACTGTTTTACCAAAAGAATCAATAAATAATTGATGCTCCAATTTCAAGCATTGTTATACCTTGCCTAAAAGCCTGAACTGGCAGCAGTGAGGAACTTTCCTCTGCAGGACCCGCCTCACCTTGTACATCTGTTCTCACCTTTGGTTTGTCCAAATATAGTACCCCTGGGGCAGGAGCTGACTTCTGCCTTGTGTTCATCCCACGTCCAAATGATCCTACTCCTTAAACAAAAAGGCTTCTGATTCTTTAACACATTTTCATAATCCCCTGGGAATCTTCATGTCCTACTGGGGTAAGAGGTACCACATTCCCAAACAGCCTGCAGGCTATGTGATGGCTAATTTATTGGCACAAAATTACAGGGTGACCCAGACTAATGTGAGCCATAGCCTGCTACTGCATATCCATCCAGGAGGTGTGGGGTGTTCTTTCCAAATTTTTTGATTTCCTGGTTTGGCAGGATTCAGGTTTTTTTGATAAAGTTACAACTCATTTGACAGGCTAAACCAAAATAAGGTCAAAGTAGACAGAAATTATAACTGGAAATAAATGTTGCCAACTCTGAAATAAATTCCAATTTTGACCTCTGATTTTTTAATAAAAGCAAGACATTGAATTCTACCTCTCTTCCCACCAGGGCAGCTGGCAAGAACCAGAATAGCATATAATTCTGACTAGTTGTCCACATGCATAGGTAAGAGCCAGATACTAAGCAATGTTCGTAGCCCAGTGGGATGGAAGCAGTCTTCAGCTGGGGCTTCAGGGTACTGCTACCATGTAAATTAGAAGCAGCTCCATTCCATCTCCACAATAAGTGATAAACAAGGCATGAAAGCAGTAAGGTTGAATTATGTCATTCTTGAGCACAGTATGCTCCTTCTAGTGGGCTGAAATTTGTTCTACTAGCTTTGGAAGTTAGCATGCAGGGATTTCATGCTCTTGGCTAACTATGCATTTGTTGACTTTCCAGATGTCATGTGAAGGGCCTGCTCTCTCTCTTCTCTGTCTGTGATGCTCATATAAGCTATGCCAAAAATACAACCAAGACAAGCACTTTGCTCTGGATGTGAGCTGCCCCAATTGTAACTGCTGCACACTGTTAACAGGCATCATTAAGTTTGAAACCCAGCATAAAACACAGGTTTCTCTGAACTTAAAAACTTTGCTGTTTTTACAGTGTGTTATGTTTCTGGGCAGGAAACCTAGATTAGATGCCAAGTTGGTAGGATATTCAATACCCCACTATAAAATGTTTATAGTTGGGAGTGTCTATCTAAGTGCACCTTTCTGCTGCTAAGTTAACATGATTAAAAGAATCTCCCATCTGAAAATCAGTCAGGCAGCTGCAGAGTGCAGAGAAATTCCTTCCAATAAACAGTGTAAGCATGAGGGAGCTATTACTGTCAGGGCCTCAGATCCTGAGCTCCTCCCAGTATCTTCAGGATTTCCTGGCATATAGACTTGAGCTTTTATTTAGTTAATTGTTTTAAATAATGACAGAACTGTGATTAAAACTATGATAGGACACATCATTTGCTTTCATGGTATAAACCAGAAGCTTGATCTTACCCTAACAAAGGCAGATCCTTAGTGGTTCTTGTATCACTGCCACAGCAGTAACTAAATGGCAGACACCAGATTATTTTTCATAAATATGTGCTTTTATAATTTTTCAGAACTATAAAATTTGCATGTACATTTGTAAATTATGTATGTGGCTCAGTTGCACAAAACAGTGTATCTTCTCATACTAGGTAATATATTTACATGACACTATTACAACTTTAGGGTCGTAGAAGGTTAGCTTTACAAATATCCTGTCCTCATTCATATCTTGTAATGACATCCTAAAACATCTCCATTATGTAGTTTGCAAACTTGCCAAACAAGTGAAACAAGTGTATAAAATACACTCCATAGTTAAATGATCTTACTATTCTATAAGCAGGAACCATGCGATCATCCTTATATTAACGTCTTTATACCACTTTTACATTCAAAAATATTTGCTCATTTATAGAAGCTGAAATAAGTTTTAGAGATAGAAATAACAACTTTTCAAAAGTATGCTTGGTTTCCATTTGCTATCCATTATTGCAGAAAGCCTTTCTATAAAATGAATATCTTAGTGAGGAGACTTGACAGAGCAGGCACACAGATGTGCAAGTGAGCTCCTCCCCACAGCTGTAATGTCTTGGGGGACAGGCTGAACCTCCACCAGCCATTCTGACTGCCCAGCTCCATGTTTTTTTCGATCTGCGTGCCTTCGGGAGTTCCATCTGTTGTTCAGTGTCTCGGGCCTTGCAGAAGTGTGTTTGACTGAGGAGCAGATCCAAAATGGCTGTAACCCCTGGCTGCATGGTGGCTGTGTCACTGCCATCCTGCAGACTGTGTGCTGCTCACAAGAGGTCACTGATGACAGTGCATTTGGTCCTGTCACAGTCTTTTTTCATGTCTTAAACCCCCCCATAGAGCATGGCACATTAAGCAATCAGTTAAGCAAATTAGGCCCAGGAGTGCAGTAGAGCATACCGCAGAGAAAGGCAGCAAGCTGCTGGGAAAGCTGCATGTGTGACCTTACACAGCACTTGTCCTTCTATGACTGGCTGAGGCCAGTAATGCTCTCAGGAGGACAGCTGCACACTCACTTCTGGGGGGCTGGTGCCAAGCCACTGGAATTCTGCCACTGTAACTAATGAACTCCCTTAGGAACCTCTGAGTTAGGTTTAACATTTTGCAAAATGCATTTATTCCCAAATGCACTGGTTAGGATATCCAGCATGTCTGGGTGCACAAGACTTCACAGGACACACACTACACAGCCAAAGGTTAATAAAGCTGAGGTACAAACTTTAAAACCATGTTTGTTCTTTGAATAGTTCACCAGATAATGTGATTTTCTGCCAAATTAGCAACAGATGAATTATCAAGGTTCTGCTGGCTTGTCTGACATGAAACCTGTGCTGCTTCAGGAAAGGAAGACCTTTCACTCAAGGGTGCTAGAGAACATGCAGTTGCAGAGCACTGCTACCTTGCTGTTAGTCAGACAGAAGAATGCTCCTCTTCAGCACAAACTCCAGGTCAGCTAGAACATCCCTAATAGTCTCTGCCAGGTTCCCTAAATACTGTCCGTAAGAACACTCAGTAAGTAGGGAACTGGGTGCATCTAGTCTACTGTGTGCTTTTAGAAAGATCTTATGCTGCACTTAGCACCTGGACAAGGTAAGTTGTGACAATCCGTTTCCTTGGCACTCAACAGGCACTAATGCCCATGTGAAAGAGCATGGAGGTAGTTCTCTTCAGCTCCAAGCAAGCAAAAAACACTCTGCAAGTATAGGATGCTGATAAAACCAAAGGGAGTTTTGATATTGACTTTGACCAGCAGAAAAATAGGCCCTTTTTGTTAGAGAATCCATGGTGAAATTAAATTGGCCTCCTGGTGCTCCTGCTGCCCCTTGCGGGTAAGTTCATGTGTGTTTTAGCCTCTGCCTAAGCCCAAGGCTTTAACTACAGAGTTTTACCTTTATTCTCTGATATAACTCCTTTCTTAGGCACTTTGCCAGTAGCTTCCTTAGAGTTTAATGTACCATCTTCAGCCTCACATTGGCAGATCTCAGCTCTGTCTCAAAGTTTATCAATAGAGAGGTCTATACATTTGTAAAATATTACAGTGCTTTAGTAAGTGAAAAAGTTAATAGCACAAGGCAGTTTTGTATGTAATGTTATCTCTGCATGATCATTGTTTATCTTTTCAGAGGGAACCTGCAGTAGCTGTTGTAAATTCACACAACAAAGGAATACTTCCTTTCCTGCTTTAGCTACACCAGAAAATAAAGGGTGGCTGGCTGGAAAAAAGGCGGAGATACAGGAATAACCATAAATGAAGTGATTGAGAAGCTAACATCATTTAGTGTGCTCAGACTGAGAGAAGAAACAAATTCACCTTCATCAAGAATTCTGAAGAATTGATGTATAAAACAGATTTTAAAATTTAGGAGTGCTGCAACCTGACAGCACCATAAGTAAGCACCATACCCATGCTGACTAGAAATATAGAGATTATCCTGGCAGAGAATTATCCATCTTTCTACAATCATGAGCAAGCTTTAGAATAATTTTTGAAGGAAAGAATAATTAAGAACTGAAAGTAAGTAAAAAATTATGTAGATAAAATGATTAGGGCAAACTCAACTGGTATCTCTTGTTGATTTCCCAGGCCTAACTTTTTTACCTGGATGCTTAACTGTCAAGCTAACTTGCTAAGCCAGGCTGATTTGATCACTTGCTATGATTCTTGTCTTGAACTGGACAAATACCCTTAGAACTGGGTATCAAGGTGAATAAGGAGCCAGCACAAGACAACTTGGGCAAGGAATTTCTGAGTGGGAAGGAAAATAATATTGGCATTCCTCGAGGTGTTGTGCCTGATGATCTTAAGATTTTGATTTATTACTACGGCACAGGTGAGGAAGTTCTGAAGTCTTGTCAGCATGAAAGAGGAATGGAATATTAAAAGCACTGTATACCACTGGTGCCTAAAGTAGTGCAAATAAGGTGGCATTTTGGGGGGAAAATACAAGCCATATATGAAAGTAGAAGCTATTTGGATGTTAGATGTCAAAAGCAAACAGTTTAATTAGGCTTCTTTGTTAGTGATACAGAAAGAAAAGCTCTCTGGAAGTTCAGTCTTATTCCTTGAGAAAATTTATCTGGCATGAATTTCCTGTGGGAAGTGTCTTATGCACTCAAAAGTTAGATGTGAAACCTACTGTTCAGGCAGCTAAAGCTGTGTCAGATTTGTCTGACCTTCAGAAGAGTGTCTGCTCCAAAAAGGCCACCTGTAGCTCTGAGAGGGCTGCAGCAAGGAAGGAATGGGGGTAATGGTTGATCATATCATGACAATGATGGGATGGTTGTGAAAAAGGCGAACAGATGACTTATGTATCCAAAAAGGTTTTTCTAAAGCAGAGTACTGACTTATTCCCAGGCATATATAACCAGAACTCATCGGTGCACAGTTCAAGAGACCTGTACTCAAGGAGGAAGAACTCAAGACTGCACCATGTGCAGAGAAAGCTGCAGTCATCAATAGGAGAATGGAAAATATATTTATTAACAGTTCCTAAAGGAATTGTTCTTGTTTTGCCTCACAGAGTGAAGGTTGAGGGGGCTTCTGTCGTCTTTTCAAATGTATCACAGCAAAGGAAAATCTTTTAAAATTCTTAATATGATGTTGGTGAGGGATCATAGTCTGGTTAAGAATAAATTTGAACTCAAAATACAAAGTTCTGAAACTATCAGAGCTTTTGGTATTGTCCAACAACCATTTTCAAAATGTTGCTCGATATGTTTGTAATCAGGCTTTTTTTGATTTGGGTTTTTCTCTGACATAAATACCATACTGAAGGGTCCTACAGAAACAAGAATTTTCACTATTATTCAGATCCTTATAATGAGGTCTTGCTATCTCCTCTTTTTTTCTGGTTCAAGCTTTAGTATTGTACCTTCTCCAGCATGTTCTCAATATCAGTCTATTAAAGAAGTTTTAGTTGTAAAGGTTATTTTCTGATAATGGATGAGCTTTGCTGAGCTGTTAGTCTTGCCTGAGAAATACTTACCAGCAGCTTACTCCCAGGAACTCCTGTGCCCAAGAGGCAGGATGTCAGGGGAGTTCTGATGCTCAGTGTATATAAATAGCAAGGTGACATTAGACATTAGAAACCCTTGGTAGCAGTAAACTGGTACTTGTCTGTGATGACATAAATGTGAGGGTAACCTTGCAGTCCTGTTAGATTCTCCCTTACCCTAACAGCCAGGGGTTGCTTTACAAATCAGCCTGTGTTGGAAGCTGAATGAGTGAGTAGTGCTTCTGGACTGGTTGCAACCATGCTGACTTGTGGCCATCATTAAGAATCAGCCCTGCTACTGTGGGTTCAGTGTGTAAGAGGTACTTCCTTTTGTGCTGGCATTTCTACAGCATCCTCAGGTGGAAATTTGCAAATGCAAATAAAGTGGAGGGAAGAACAGGAGTATATTAAAATTTTACTTTGAAAAATTGCAACCCAGTTCTTTTCATGTTCATTTCAGTGATACAGGTGTTATCTAATATTTGGTTAAAAGGTAACATACAGACAGATTAGTGGTTGTCACAGATCAGGACTGTCTTCTCCTGGAAATACAGTCCAGTTGGTCCTCTCTCCTAGTACAGGATAAGGATTTGCAAAGATAAAAAAGATGGAGGCAGACTCTTCTTGAGAACTCTTACTCTGAAAGGAAGGGTGAACTGGATGAGATGCAACAGAACAACTCACAGTTCACTGTTGTTTTCCCATCACCCTGTTCCCAAGGACAATGGAGACATAGGCAAGTGTGTCTTGCCACTGGTAGGATGAATATCTGCAAGTTAGGTCCTATAAGAAGGATGCTGTTTACATCGCTATTTTTGGTCAGACTCAATGAAAAGGAGAGGATGTAACAGAGTTCTGGACCATGAGGCCATATAATGGCTGGGCTCTCAAGTTTTCCAGTGGTATTCTTGATGGGTCTGTTGTTGATGCAAGCATCTCCGGGTACATATTGGTGGCACAGTGACAGAACTTGTCCTCTGACCAGTAATGAAGGCCTAAAGCGGAGTCTGCAGAATTCTTCTTTATCCTCTCTGCACCATCATTTTCTGTACAGAATTGTAAAACTCTCTTCCTTTTACATGCTTGTGAGATTCATAGAAACTCTCAGATACGCTCCTTCTCCACCTCATGCAACTCAGGCTCAGCTCTTACTCACGCTAGGAGGAGTGCCGGTGAAAAGTGTTGCCTGTCATCTTTAGATTTTTCTTTGTATGGCTTAGTGAGTGCTGTGGTAGTGCAAGTTGCTCAGAATTGCTGTTGGGGGCATTGTGAGAATGCAGTGAACTATTGCAGCTTTCCTAGAAAGTAGGACAGGAGCAAAGAGGGAGAAAGAAGCAGCTCTGAAAGGCAGTAAAGAGGTGTGAGACTCCTCTGCGGGGGCCCTTCCTCAGTGACTCATCTGAGAGCTGTACTCCCACTTTTCATTTGAAAATGAACCTCTGCCCCTCCTTCGACTGTAGTTGTCCCTAACAGTGTTGGCGTCACCTTTACATTTCTTTCTCTCACAAGCATGTGTGGGTGGTGCTAGCTTTGCACATGAAAACACTGGCTAGTGCTCAGCCTTGTTCTTTTGTTCTGGTAGTGGTCACCATTGGATACACTTTCTTTTATACTGTCAAAAATGTTTCCACCACGGCAAACACAGGGATGGAGACTGCTGCGAGGTGAAGTGCTCCTACTGGCACACAGTGGATAACACCAGCCAGCAGAGACACAAGGGGAAGGTCTCTGCTCTGGGGTGCTAGCAACTGCCTCGCTTTTTAAACACCCGTGAGACAGTCTTGCATTACGTGTGAAATGAATCCATCAAAAATGATGACAGGGGAACATGGATCAAACTGCCATATGGAGGAAAGGCATACTTACAAGACTCCTTGCTAATCATACTGAATGTTTCAGAGGGGAGCACAGTGACTCACAGAAGGGAGCTGCTCTTCTGTCCTTCATGCAGGTGTACTGATGGTGACAGCATATTGCCACCCCATGTGGGTGGCGGCTCTTTGAAACGTGAAAGAAAAGAGTAAAAAGACCTGGAAATGTGAATTCTAGAACTACTTACCCTTAGGTTAATTCAGTCCTTCAAGCTTTCCATTGTCTTCCTCAAGAGTGAAACAGACATTCTGGTTCTGCAGCTGAATGTGATGGCCAAGTCACAATTTGACAAGTCTGGCACTACGCAGAGTCAATGGCCTGAGTCCTAAATCCTGACTGCAGGCATATCCCTTTCAGGGAATGGCGTTTCAGAGATCTGGCAGATGTGACCTCACAGCCACCCTCCAGCCATGGGCTCCTGCTGCCCATGAGGTCCATGTAAAGCATCAACTTGTACAGAAAATCATGCTACAGAAAGCCAGCATCCGTACAGGAGACAGAGGAATCCTACAACTTTATTCAAATAAAGGGAGAGAGTCCACTGGAGCATATGCCCACAGGGTTTTCTCTCTCGAGGTTTTGGATGGCGCAGCCTCCTTTTATCCTAAACTCCCGACCACATGTTGCCCTCTTCCTTTCCCCATTGGCTGAGGTACAAGGAAGGTGCAGACTTCCAAAACCACCTACTAAATATCCCCCCTTGAACCTGTCATTTCCCCCCAAAGTTCAGAAACTCAGGCTTGTGTGAGCTCATTTGTCTATTTCAGGAGTCAGACTGTCCGGGTTCTGTAACAAACCTGTGGCTTGAAGTTGGTAGAGACATTAAGACTCATTTCAAAGACATTAACACCCATATCCTCACCAAACATGGAACTGTTTGTAAAGACATTAGCACACATCTTTCCTATCAAACTCATGTAAACCTGTAATTTCTTGGAAAGTTCCTGAACGGTGCTTAGCCTTTATGAATCTAATCCTTTACAAAGATTAGAATCAGTGTGTCAAGGTATCTCTAGAACGACAAAATCCTGCTTCTTAACCCAAGGCTATTCATTTGCTGTTAGAATGGGCACATAGGGAGCAGGAAACAAAATTCTGCCCATCACTCCTGGACAAACAGGATGCAGCAGCAACACACCTGGAAAGATTTATCAACATCTCACCTGAAAAATGAGTCAACAGATCAGTATTTCGAGGAGTGAGTAGAAATTTTCTGTTCCCAGGACAACAGCACTAAGCAAGGCTGAAAAATGATGTTTTCTATTATTGTGGAAATGCAGTCTAGTCTGCTACATCCAGGATGGAGTCAGGCTGATTTCAGCATTTCAGAGCTGACTTAATCAATGGTAGTTTTATATTCTTCTCAGTTGCTGTTGTCAGAGCTGCTGCTTCATCTTAGCAGGCATGTCACAGCCCAGTCCGTCTTAGGCCAGTATGGTTCCCTCAAGGATGAGTCCCTTTCAGACATACCCACTGCAAAAACTGGTGTCACATGTAAAGACCAAGATCAGGGTTACAATATCCAGCATGAAAAATACACAGGAACTCAGTGGTAATTGGAGAGCTATTTCTGCCCACAAATGTTTCATGGGTGGTTTTGGGGTTTTTTTCCTAAACTGTAAAAATAGAAGGCATGATGCAGAAGAAAGACGTGATTGTTTTACACCCTGGAGAAATTGTGCAGCAACAATTAGCCTTTATGCAAAGATTAATCCTTAAGTAGGGAGGTATGGGTCTCTTTTAACACTGCTTGACTTTTCCACAGGAGGTTTTGTATTTATAAGTGATTGTTCCTGCTCACACAGAAAACTTCTGTCTTTTCATCTGCTTCCCTGGAGACTTCTGAACTTGTCATCAACGTGATAACCCAGTCAGAGGAACACTTCCCCACTGTGCAATGAAAATTTATCAGCTTGTCCTTCAGTATGTCTCAACAACTCAGAGATTATTAACTCATCTTTCAAGTGATTAATACTTCTGGGTGTTTGAGAGGCATAACTCTGGTACTTGTGAGGTGCTGAGAGGCCACGGAAAAGAAGACAGAAAGGGAATGCAAAGCGTGACAGTTTGGATGGAGGGGCAGACTAACCCTGCTCTAGTTCAAGTCCTGTACCCACTCCACCTGGGTCCTGTTTTAACTGGCCTCTGTATCCCCTGCAACACAAACAGGCAACAGCCCCTTTTAATCTCCTTCCTTTCTATGACAATCCAGATCCTTAGATTCTCAAGGGAGTACATCTAAGAAGAAGTCATTTCACTTAGAGATGCCTAATTATAGCCACGTTGACAGCCACAGTTGTAACTCCTCTGCTAAGAGATTTTTAGTATTCATCAGTAGGCACCTCATTGGTTGCTGCAGAGTACCTGTCAGTCATGATAATTACTAATTTGTTTTAACTTGCCTCAGAAGCATTCCTAGAATTTATGGCTACGCTGTGAGTTGATACAGGCCTTGTTATTCCAGCTTTGCCTTCTACTATGACAGAGATATGGCAGAAATGCAACATATATAGTCATCATGGCCTGTCTATAAGAAAATGCATGACCACAATGCACACGTTTACACCATGTACAACACTCAGCAGCACCTTGCTATGAAATCACTCCAAGGATTGCTTTTGTGGCTTTGCCTGCATTTTGAACGTACACACTGATAGGCGTGTGTATATAATTTTCCAGAAAAGTTGGTCTGTCTATCCTTGCACATATGTGGCACCTAATAGGGCTGCTGCATTCAAATAGAGTCAGGTCAAGCAAAGAAAAGCAAGGCAGGACAAAGGATAAAGAATTTCACAGCCAGGAAGGCATGGGTCCAGTGATTTTGTCCGAAAGCTCTCATATCTTGCTCCTAAACTGAGCCAGACAGCCTTGCAGAGAGCAAAGTTGCTTCAGAAGATTGTGATGCTCTCTGTTACAGCAGGAGATGTCCACAACACTGCTTTACTGGAATGCATTGGTGCCAGTAAAGAGCACCCAGAGCATGTAAAACACAGGGTAAGAGTAGCATAAATAGAGAAATCTGTGCTCTAATAAAAGGCTAATGTTCTAACAATAAAGTTAGAAATTCAGCAAAATTTCCCTTCCCCCCTTCTGCGAACTGCATGGCATGCCTAGACCATGCTTCACACCAGCCTGCACACCAGGACTTCTCCACAACATGTCCTTGCCATTGCCCAACAAGCCACACCAGCAACTCTGATACCTGTGAACTGCTCCCCCACAAGCCTCCCCCTCCAACCCCCACCCAGCTTTCTTTCTCCCATGGATATTGGGTGGCTTTCTAAGTCATGAGGAGCATGAAAGGAGCTTTCCAGCTTGGCCCAGTAGAGCTCCTTCCCCATTTTGTCTCTAATTTCTGCACCCCTGTAGTGCTAAGCCATGGCTGTCAGCCTGGAAAATGCAGTCTCTGTGAGCTTCCCTGAATCCCCTATGCATGGCTGTTGTTGTTTTGATGCCTGATTGTTTTTGTCCTTTTTATACCCTTTTATACATTTTTATACCTTTAATACCCTTTTCCTTCCCTGTACCCCTTACCCTTATACTCTGTATCCTTACTACTGCATGTTTATGGTTTAGTAGTCTGATATTTAGTTTAGTTTGGGGGTTCTCTGAGGGGGGAAGACAAAACATCTCTACTATCTTAAAACTACAGGCTCCAACCTTGAAGAGTCTGGATTCTGGAACATGTTTTTGAGCTAGGCTGTAGTTTCATTTTGGGGGGGGAATAGGGGGATAGTTACCTCACTTGTTAAGTTACTCATTGGGGGATTTTA
>VYZT01034560.1:421698-448474 GCA_013400735.1 Pomatostomus ruficeps | reverse complement strand
AGTGAAGGAGTGAGCGGCTGCCGCCTGGTACTTGGCCAGGATCAAACCATGACAATGGCAGAAGAAGGGGATTTACATGCAACACCTTAGCTCTGCTATGCTACTGCTCTCAGGAGAGTCCCCCAAACATGTATCATAAACTGGTCTAGGTGTGCTGGAGTTGTGATTCTTTCAGCTCGGGTGCCTGTTACCCCTGTGTCCATCCCAACCAGAGGCGGTTTCCTTGCACACCCTGCTCCAGGTCCTAAGCTTCTGGAAGTGCCCTGGGCATCTCTGTTTAGTCACAGCAGTTTCAACAAGAGGATCATGATATTGTTCCCAAGGCTGGGCAGGGAGAGGTCCCTGGCAGAGAGAGCAGGATTATGAAGCATGTGGGCTGCCCCAGTACGCTGATTCTGCCCAGATCAAGATTTCCCTCTGCCAGCATCAGTCCTTTGCAGGAACACCTGGGCCATAATCCCCACAGAGACCAGTCCCAAAGTCCGAAGCATGGTAGCCATTAAAAATTTCTGAGTTTAGAAGAGGGTTCACTCACTGTGTCATTTTACAGATACACTATTAATTCTTTTGAATGAGTATGGAAGCAGTAAGACTCTGTGTGTTCCCTGCAGAAGGCTGTTCCAGCAGCACCACTCTGGCTTTCAATGCTACTGTTTTAACTCAAAGACCCATCACACAATCAGTTCTGCTACTGGTTCTTGAATCCAAACAATTTCCCTTCCATCAAACAGAAAGTTTAATTTTATGAACAGACAGATGTTTCAAAATGTGACCTTTCCCAAGGTGAAGTACTCAGTGGATGTATTATTTATTGGTTTTCAATTTTTCCACAGGCAGACATGTCTATTCTGTCAGGAAGGTTAAACAAGAAGATGTTTAAAAATTCATTTAAGTGCAAATGCAGTCCTTACTAGTGTAGTAATTCTTTCTCTTAACTACACATTTAAGAGCAAGATGTGCTTATACAGGAGGATAAATGATAGCTTGTCTGAGGCAGGACTGACAGCTTCTAGATAGCCACTGCTGGCTGCAGGTGCAGCTTAAATGTTCTCCAGCCCTTTCCTTGGGCTCTCTTGCCATCCATCTGCTCTCTGAAATTGGACCGTCCTTCAAGTGTGGAGTACCTCAGTTTGTCTCAGCATCTAAGCTCATGTTCTTTGGAGGGGACGGCACTGAGGTGCTCAGAGCAGCCCCAGCCACCCCAGCTGACCTTGCAGGACTCTCATTAGGTGGGCCAGGGCCTTTTGCAGGGGTGCAAGTGAAAGCTCTTCATTTTGGAGATGTTGCCTTTCTCTCCCCCTGGAGTAGGAGCAGAGGTCCTTGGAGGTCATATGCAGGCTTGTCTCTTCTGGCTCCTAAGGATCTTGATAACTGAGTGTGGCTAATTCACATGATTCTCTTTTCTTCCAGACAGGTGTAGCTTAAATTTTTTCCAGACTGGTTAAATAATATTTCCAACAGATGCAAGCAAAAACCCCGCTAGTGGATATGGCAGAGTAGAACAATTTGCTGGTAAATTAGTTCATTTGATTGGAAGTAGTAAATTATATGCTGTAGTGAATCCTTTAGAACTAGAAAAATGTGCTTGAATAATGTAAATAAGAGAAGCATTTTGTAATCGTCTTTCTGGGAAATTCAGTCCTGACAACTTGTTGGATTTGCCTCTTCTGGCTATTTATGATGGTGACTTAGAAACTCTTCTTGATTGAGTGTCCAGTTAAGTAAAAAGGAAGAATAAAACCAGCATAGGTGCTTATATGTTCTGTTATAAAAGCTGACAGTGTCTGACCCTAACACAATGTGTTATTCTCTGGTGCCAAACTGGGGCTGGGCCCCTACACAGACTTTGTTCCCCAGGTCTGGCTGCCGACACCATCCTCCGATTTACACTGTGTAACACAAAATCATTAACATATGTTGAGCAAGTTTAAATTCCTTCATAATCAGGAGTAATCAGTAGCACAGGATAAAAATAGTGAGTAAAAACTGCAGCCCAAGTGATAAAAATAGCCTGACTGAAGCAGTGAAGATGGAAGACAGCAGAGCTTATGGCTGCAAGACCAGGACCTCAGAGTCCTTTTCTTCCTCTGCCTCCCACATGCACATTTATAGTCTCAGCGCAAGGCCATTAATACCCCATGGACCATGAAACGGGGGTTTCTGCATCAAGGAAAGGGTTTTTCTGTAAGCTATCTAGACACTAGAAGAAAGGGCAGGTTTGATAGTGTTTGCACAGCAGGCATCACAGCCCAGCTCGCTGTCTCACTTTTGGCCCCCAGTAGAGTCCCTGCACAAACAGCCAGGCTCTGAGTCTGACCAGTCCAGCACATTTTTTCACACCCACATCACCTCCTTATCCCTTGGCAAGAGCTGCCCTGGTGCACAATGGCAGGTGGGCGATCCCAGTGCTGCACCAGGGAGAAGTGAGCCCCTCCAGGTGCCCACAGCACAGCACCCAGCACAACAGGGTCAGCACTCGCAGTCCTGGCGCAGCACTCCTCTCCCTTGAAGCCCTCTCTGATGAATCTGCAGCACTCTGAGCATGAAGCACTGTCCCCTGGCACTCCCAGAGCCCACGGCACAGTCCTCATCTTGCTGCTGGAGAAATCTGGTGGCACTGCCACATCCTGCTTTTTGGGTACATCAGTCTTTGGGAGCTGCACAGGCTGCAGAGGGCATATCCCTGGGGACACAGGAAGGAGTGCCTGGCTTTGTGTCTGCACTGCAAGTGAAACATGGTTAGCAGGGTGTGGAAGGCATAGGGAGTTCCAGCCCTTTCCAGTTCTTTCCCACATTCTTAGCATGGATGTGTAGAAAACAAAGAAATTAAGCAGCTTGCTCCACTGTTTTTCTTCTCCTGTGACCCAGGCGACAGTGAGTAAGTGTAGTGCCCATGATATACTCTTATTACCATAGTAACTCAGCCAACAGCTGATGATTGCACAAGTAGATGCCAAAAGGGAAAGACTGCCTAAGGAATAAATCAGCTCTCTGCTAAATGGGTGCATCGTCCCTATCTGCACTTGATATGCCTTAGAAGGCAGTGGGATTCCTCTGGCACACAGTGAGAGCAAATTACACCTTAGGTCTAAGTCTGTGCTTGCAAGAAATCTTCCCGAAGCATCTAACATTTTACATCTAAACAAAAAATTACCTACCCCTTATTAGAAGAGGATGATTTTCGGCAAGGGTCTGCACTGCCCTCTGCATTTCTCCCATTTCCTTTGAAGCAAGGGTGCAGCTCCAGCTGTGCCACCTGTGAGAGCACAGGCATCTCTTCAGTTCTGCATAACAGCAGCTGCTTCGTGCAAAGAGGAGGCCAGCATTAATGTTTCAGCTTGGTGAGGCCAGCTGGAGCCCTTGGCAGCACAGTGTCTAATCTCCAAAATCTCTGCTCTAGCTCTGTACTGTGGGATGAGAAGGCCTTAGAAGAGACTGTGGTGATGAGACAGCCCCTTGCGCCAGGCTATACTATCTACCTGAAAACCTCACAACAGCAGCTGGTGTTTCATGCTCTTGCCATCACAGTGCTCTGTGGGGTCTGAAATCACTGTTGCACCCAGGCAAGCAAGGACTGAAATACAAAGAAGTCAGCCAGGTACGAAGGCCATGAAAGGGACTTGTAGTTGGGCAAGGATTTGAATGCTCATGTCTCAGGTGAATATCGTATGAGCCCATAGGTGACCTCAGGGTCACATGCCCTTTTCTAAAACAATTAAGATCAAAGAGGGCTATTCCAAGTACATTGAGTTTTCTCCGTGTTTTCTTCTTAGTTTTGCATTTTGGGTAGTAATCCTTGTAACAACATTAAAACTGCTGTTCTAACATTCACCACTGTTATTCAGGGCCATAATTTTTCTGCTAAGTATCTAAGGAGTGAAAGGGACACAGAGGAGGAGGATTAGACCATTTTGGCAGTCACGGACACCACCACTCTGAGAAGACAACATTAGATAGTGACCACCCTTCAAACTCCATCCTTCCTAACAGCCCAGGACACCTCCTTTGATAAGACAGGAAAAAACATGTTCATCACTGATATTACATTATGCTGAGAAGTTGCAAAGTCCTGCCACACAATCTTGCCTAGCTGGATAAAAATGTTTCAGGAATATTTTCATAACCCTTCCACCAAGTGCTGTTAACAGGTACAAGGGCAAGGCTCAATTATGCAAGGTTTCCACCTAAAGTTTCTGGTCAGCATAGCTCAAGCTCCTCTCTACCCCTACCTAGAAACCTGCAAAAGGAAAACCCTCTCCTGAGTCCTGAACCTGCACCAAAACCAAAAATATATATATTGTGGAGGAGAGGAGAACTGGTGCATTCATTTGGGAACACACAGAACACAACTCATGTAGATGAGCTATATATATATTTATATATATGTGTATGGGTGTGTATATATCTGCCTATTTGTGCATATAAGTCCTGAGAGATCTCTCCCCTGCTGCTGTGGATAACAAATCTGTCTGTCCTGTTGGGGCACAAGGTGGCAAGGCTACCTGGGCTCCTGTCCCCATCTCACATTTCTTGCTGTCTTTGGCCCATAAAGGCACCTGCTGACATTAACAACCCATTTGAGCAGAATAATCAGAATGTTTCCCCAGGAGGCCAGAAGCCAGTATAAAGGAATCCTGTCACTGGGTCTTCCTGAGCTTCACCAGCAGAGAGCAACAGGTGATTGTGCTGCTGGCCCCTTGTTTTAGGGCTGATACTGGAGCCAGGGACATGCCACAGGGCCAGGCTGGGTCTCAGCACACAGAGGACAGACACAGACTGTCTGCATGGCTCCTCCTGCTTCCAGTGCTAGCCACTCATGAAAACCAGAGCCCAAAGGCACTGCAATCCTTGGGGCCCTGGCAGGGCAGAGGCTTGTTTCAGTGGGGCTGCTTGGGGGAACCCACAAAACATCCCCCAAAACACGGACTATGGCTGCAGTAGGTACATGACTGATAGTCACCCTGAGAAGGAAGATGTGCTTCACCAGAGCCAAGACTGTCATCCCAGAGCTGCCACTGCAATTGGACACTGTAGTATATAGGCTGAAAAATGAGAGTAAACTGGAAGACGGGCCTTTCATTTCCTTGCACCTGACCTGCAAGGAGGATATTTCCACTTGAAAGGGAAGTGAATAAATGAATGAGCTGCTGCTTCTGTTACAGGAAAAATTAATAGTGTTGTCATAAATGTCTCCACAAATCTCAGTGACAGTTGCAGGGGACTATTAGCACTTGATCTTCCTTGTTTCACACCTGTGTTTCTGGGTAGCACACACCACTTGTATGCCAAAGCCTGATAGAGTGCCCACCCCCCAAGACATACCAAGCAGCATATGTTAGTTCCAGGTTAACTGAACTCAGATGAACAAAGACACAAAGCATACACATCACGGAAATAAAGAGAGAAACAGTGTCAGTCTGGTCTGTGCTCAGGTCAGAGGAGCTCCTAGGGAAGATCCCTGTTTCATTTACCTCCCTCTTTAAGACACAACCTTCTTGCCTTTCTCCTGGACTTGACCCTTCTTCTTTTTTTTTTTTTTTTTTTTTTTTTTTTTTTTAACATTTCCTGATTCTTGAAGAAAATAGCCTTCACTGCACAGCAAGGAGGGTTTGTTTCATACAGATCACCAACAAAATCTGAGCCTGCACAACTTACACAGTTCCTATGTGGATGAAAAACACCATCTCTGAGTGCTTATTGCTCATGCATGAAACTCAGTGGTGAGCCATTGATCTACAGGAGTCAGGAGGTGATGGCAGGGGAGAGCAGAAACTCCTGATAGCCACTGCTGGCTTTCATAGCAAAACATGAGGGGAAAATAGGCAAGTAAGTAAAGTATAGTAACTGTGGCAGTGAAGAGGACCCTCCTCCTCTGGCAATACAGCTCCCATGATGGAACATCCAGTCAAAACCAGACTTGGAGAACTTACTTTGAAAGCCAATGCATTATTTTACCTACTCTTCTCTTGAGATAATAATGTGAAAGTATTTGAGGGAATGCCTTTATTTATGAGCCTTAGATGTAAATCAGAAAAGTCTTGTTGCGAAGAAGAGCCTTGTTGCAAGGCTGACTAGCCAGCTCATACCTCCATTCCCACTGGGGTCAGACACCAATAGGCATTGAGTGTGTCCAAACCACCAGAGCACTTGCCCCTTTCTCTTTGCTAAAATCTCTTTACAACAGGACAAACCAAAAGGTGATACATGCCAGTCTCAAGCTTGTTTCTAAAATACTAATGGAAACAGAAAATGGGGTCAGAAACAATGGTAGAGCTTTGTATGTGACAGCCTGCACTTAAGGAATCAGACTGGAAAGAGTCCAGGGCAGAGGAAAGATGAAAAGGAGAAGAAAGTGGAGATAAAAGTCAGTGGAGTGGCTGGAGTGTGTGCTAATGCTGGGGGAGACTCTGCAGCTAATGACGAGATGACAGTGTGCGAAGAGATTTGAAAGTGGAAGTCAAACTGGGAAGTCAGATGAAAAGCTGGAAAAGGCAGGTGCTGAAGTGTGTGTAATCATGGAAAACAGTGTGGAGAGAGAATGAAAGTGGGAACAGCAAAACAGAAAGTTTTTCTGAAAGGAGAAGAGACATCCGTCATCCGCTCCACCAGACTCAAAGGAGAGCAAAAGGTGTCAGTGGCATCTCAGCCCTCTCTGCAGCAGGTGGCTTGCAGGCTCCCTCCCCACCAAAGCTCTGGGGAGTCACAATTAAATGCAATGAAGTGGAATAAGATAGGCTGGAGCATTGTAGCGTGGCAGTGTGTGAAGTCTGGAAGGTAGTCTCTAAATCCACCTGGAATTTGTTCCTCTGATCTGCAAGGAAAATTGTGTTCACAGACCTGCAAAACACCCAAAAATGAAAAAGTTGAAGTTTACTACATGGTGGCAAAACATTGAATTCTGTAGCAGCAGGGGAAGGAGCTGTGGGTGTAAGCCTCCAGCCCTGGACCTTGCACCCTTGGGGCTCTAGGGATCCCAGGAGCACTTCTGTTGGGGTAGTGTTCTTAGGAATCACCTTCCTTTTCAAGTGTGAGGACTTTGTAATCTCTCCACAGCTGTCTGCAAGCTGTTTTCTGAGGAACAGCGGGCACTGAGGCATTATGTGTACTTTGTTTTCAGCAAGGCCAGCTTAGTCTCAGGTGTGTGGAACTGGATATTTAAGCAGCCACACCCTGTCCTTGCACTGATTATCAGCCCAGCTGTTTATGCTCTGCTCTCTGCTCCAGCCCCACATGAGAGGGAAACCCAGCCCTGGAGGTCTCTCCTTGCACAGGGGTAACAAAGATGTCTGCCTCCAGCCCATGCACTGGGATCCACAAAGGGCCTGTTTCCATTAAAACCAACAGCAACCTGCCTTTGGGACAGACTCTGAGTTTCCTTATTCCTGTCTCAAATGACAATGGGAGCAGGAGAGGTGTGAGCCAAATACAACTGGGGAACCAAATGCCTGCATCCCCAGCTCTTCTTTCAGGCTCCGTAGCTCTGCAAGCCTGGGTCACTGTGGTGGGTTAACCCTGGCTGGACACCAGGTGCCCACCAAAGCCGTTCTATCACTCCTGTCTTCAGAGGCACAGAGGAGAGAAAACAGAATGAAAAGTTTGTCAGTTGAGGTAAGGACAGGCAGAGAACATTCAGCAGTTGTTGTCATGTGCAAAACAGACTCACCTTGAGGAAATTAACTGAGTTTATTACCAATTATATCAGAGCAGTATGAGAATTAAACCCAAATCTTGAAAACACATTCTCCCCACCCCTCCCATCTACCTGGGCTTAACTTTATTCCTGACGCTCTACCTTCTGCCAGCAGCGCAGGGGGACAGCGCAGGAAAACAGAGAATAGGGGTTGTAGTCAACTTATCACATGTTGTTTCCGCCACTGCTTCCTCCTCAGGGAGAGGACTTCTTTCCCTACTCCAGTGCAGGGTCCTTTCCATGAGAAACAGTCGTCCATGAACTTCTCCAGTGTGAGTCCTTCCCATGGGTTGTAGCTCTTCACAAACTGCTCCAGCGTAGGTCCCTCCCATAGGGTGCAGTTCTTCAGGCACAGCCTGCTCCAGCGTAAGTCCCCTATGGGGTGGCAAGCTCTGCCAGCAAACTTGCTCTAGCGTGAGCTCCTTTTCCCACACGTTCACAGGTCCTGTCAGGAGCCTGCTTTAGTATGGGCTTAACACAGGGTCTGAGCCTCCTTCAGGCATCCCCTGCTCTGGTGTGGGATCCTCCGCAGGCTGCAGGTGGATATCTGCTCCACCATCGGCTGCCTCACCATGGTCTTCAGAATGGGCTGCAGGGGAATCGCTGCTCCAGTTCTGGAGCACCTCCATCCCCCCTCCTTCACTGGCCTTGGTGTTTGCAGAGTTATTGCTGCCACATAATCTTGTTCTGGTCATTTTTGGCCACAATTGTTCCTGGGCAATAACATTTTTCTCTTGTTTTCCCTCTCATGTGGGGCTGGAGCAGAGAGCAGAGCATAAACAGCTGGGCTGATAATCAGTGCAAGGACAGGGTGTGGCTGCTTAAATATCCAGTTCCACACACCTGAGACTAAGTCTCAAGTACACACAATGCCTCAGTGCCTGCTGTTCCTCAGAAAACATCATCCCAGGGGTGCTACCACTGTCACTGATGGGTTCAGCTTTGCCAGGGGTGCTGCCATCATTGCTGATGAGTTCGGCCTTGGCCAGCCACTGGTCTGTGTAGAAGCTGCCTGGCATTGACACTATGGGACACAGAGGAAGCTTCTAGCAGCTTCTCGCAGAAGCCAACCCCTATAGCCCCACACACCCACATATCCCTCCCAAAACCCTGCCACATAAACCCAATACATTCACTTCCCGGAGCAGGAGTCCAGGACATCCACTGGTGGCTTTACCATCATCAGGGAGTGTAAAGAAGAGTGAATGGAGGTTCATCGCTTAAGGCCAAATGTCTCATAGTGGCCAAACCCACAGAGAGGTTTTATTTCAAACATGCCCCATCACAGCCCATGAGGTAGCCTCTAGTGTGGCATTGTGTGCTGGTGGCTATGAGGAATCCCAGGCACTCACCAGTTCGGGTCTTCCCATCTCAGCTTGGGATGCTGTTGCCCACTGTCTGTGAGATATCAAGGACTCAACGATTCCTGCCTGGTTTGTATACTGGCACCCTTCACTGATGCTCCAAAACTTCCCAAATATGTATATATATAAAAGCAGCCCAAATCCAAGGTTTCAGCAGTACGAGTGATGGGAACCTGACAGTATGTCTAAGCTTGCTCCTGAGTGAATCATACACATGCAACTTCTCTGAAAGATCCAGTAGCTAAGTTCCCAACATGAATATGCTTCATTAGTTGCATTTACTTTTGTTTCTATTAGAGAAATGTTTCTATTTGTCTCATCACACAACAACACCCACAAAGCAGACAAATAGCTTTTGTCAGTTTAAGTTGTTTCACACTGGTAAAGACTAGTTATGCTGGTCTCAGGAAGTCGACCTACATCCTTTTGGCTGTTATTATCTCATCAAACAGGCCAACCTCGTGCTAGCTGGTTCTTGCCCTGTCTTGTTTCAATCAGTTGGCATGGTGGCTCTTTTTTCAAGGATTCACATTTCATTTGCATAAGAATGTTAATGGAGTAATTTCAGAGATAAATGCCCAGCTTAATCCTGCTGTACCCTTAGGAAAAGTCCTCTTCACTGTGAAGGTTTTTTGGCATTTCCCTTCTCCTCCACTGGCTAACAAAGGTACACATGAGAGAGGCCAAGTGCCTCTTTGTGCCACTTTCAAAAACAATGGCTTTCATAATATGAAAACACATCTAACATATCCTGTCTGGCTTAGGCCAAAGTTATAATTTGTCTTCTCCAGAGGGACCAAAGAAATGTAAGACCAGAGTAGGCAGGCCAGAGAATCTTACTGCTGGCAAACTTCTGAACTTTACATTCAAGGAAGGTATGATTAACACACATGGCTGGGGCAGTACCACATTCAGAGCCCTGTTTTGCACTTTTCACCTGAGGCAATGATGGGTATTTAGAAAAAAACACAATAGTCCCAAGAGTGGAAAATCCCAAATCTCCCTGCATAGGGCACAGAGCCCAGCTGTTGGGGTGTGGAACCAAATGCCTTCTGTTTCTTGCTTTGTTACCTGTGATTTTTGCATCCATGGCCACACAGTAGTGTGTTCCCAGTTCCAGCAAGGAAAGATTAAAAAATTTCTTTATCCTTGAAATAGCCTGCACCTCACTGGTTTGTGGAAGGAGATGTGGATGGCAGATGTGTGCTCAGCCCTCTCCAGCTAAGTAGATATTCCAAGCGCCAGACGCCACTCTCTAGCAGGGAGGGAAGTTGGTGTCTGTTTTATCCCATCCTTCACACTCACTTTCTCTTTTCCTATGAGCTGTAAAGAAAGATGGTGCTTTGTCAAGGTTAATGAGATATTTATTCTACGTTTGAACTCTCAATTTAAAGCTTAATTACTGCCCTAGAAGGCAGTCTTTGGAAATCATCATGAGGGCTCCATCTATCTGTGAGTAGCAGAAAGATGGAGCCCTCAGCTATTTCACACTACGGGAAAGGAGCACCATGTCAGATCATGTTATGAGGTACCCCCATTATCTCTGAGTCAGTCAATTGTAGGTTTTCCTCAAGGATGTTTTACCCCCCACTATCATCATCCTCCTTCCCCGATGCTCCCTTTCAAGACATTCTCCTCCCTCCCTCTTTGATGCCCATTTGAGGACACCCAGCTGGGGTGCATAGTCTCCAAGGCTGGGAGATCCTTCAGCCCCTGAGGGAAAGGTTTCCTTGCCATGAAGGCACTCCCCTGTTTGGTTGACAATCTCCCTCCAGAGATGCTCTCAAGCTGTCTGCATGATGTGTTACCTGTCTGTCCCTTGCATGGGTGCATGCCTCCCTGGGGATGCCTTCCCTGGGATATAGCTAGGGGCCTTGAAAGACAAGGGGAGAAGACACAGAAACCCAAGAGAAGCCAAAAGGGTCACTCCAAATGCAGGGCTAGCTCCATGCAGAGCCCGTGCACACTCTTCTGCCCAGGCTTCTGGCTACACCAGCCTGGTGCAAGGAGAGCCGGTCCCTGCTGCTCTCCCGCTGGTGCCAGTGTCCCACACAAGGCCTTGTAATGAGATGCCAGTACCACCTCTGACATCTCTATCCAACCTGGGTAACACGGCAGAGCCAAGTCTCATGGTGTTGCACTGGCAGAAGGGGGCATTTCAGCAAGAAAAGCAGTGTAGGGCTCTGCCTGCAACACCCCAGCACCACCCCAGATCCCACTGACCAGCAATGCCCACCCAGCAATGGGCAGAGGAGCCAGCATACCCTGTCAGGCCCCCATCCTGCACCCAAGCATTCCTTTGCTTGCCTTCATTTTCAGAAGGCTAACATGACAGCAGTCCATCAGCATCTGGGGGCAGCTCAGCTTCTGGGCTGAGAAGTTTTGGGTGTCTCTGGTGTCCATGACAGTGCAGGTGCTGCCACAGCTCATCTTCATTGTTATAGAGGAGCTGGGTGTGAGTTGCATGGTGCGGCACCCAGAGTGTGAGGAGCACCAGGGCTGGCACAGCACATCAGGAGGCACAGGCATGGATTTGACATTGTCATCAAGCCCCAGAAGGACCAGTACTGGATCACAGTGAATGTGCAGATGTCACTATGGACTGAGAGCCACTGACACCCTCATTGTATGGTCAAGGCCCTTGGTGGCAGATGTCACCTTTCATTGAGTGCACATTACCAGCCCCATGGAACCCAGAACCAGGACACTGATGCAGTTACTGGTGTGAACCTCCAGATGCTGGGGGCCTCCAGGGGTTGGGGTACTTCCAGTGGGGGACTGGGACCCACATGGAGATGTCTGAGGGGGTTGGGGCCATCTATGGGGATGGTTGGGGACAGGAGCCTCTAGGGGTGGTTGAGGACTGTGGGAGGTTGGGGAAATCCAGGGGTTGAGGATGTCCAGAGACGTAGAGGACATGCAGGGAGGTCAGGAGTGGGTGATGCACCTGCACCATAGTGACCCTATACCCAACACCATGTGCCTCTGCTCCCCCCCTGCACATGGCTGAAGGTGTTGGGAGCCCCTCTGTGGGGACGTGTTGGGGGAACTACAACCAAAAAACCACATCAGGTCAGAAGCTTCTGCCAGGCAAGATGAAAAGCAGCACAGGCCAAACCTCCAAAACTGCATCAGCACAGCACGTTACACTGAGCTGCACTAATTAGTAGCCTAAAGAGAAAGAGCATCAGCATGGATGAATCCTCTCTGAATCAAATCTCCCTGCAGAGACCTGCTTGTGCATCAGCCCTTTCTGCAGGCATTGCACCAGCTTCCAGCTCTGGCTCCAGGTCATTGTGTTGGTTTGCCATGCTGAGGTCAGGTGCATCTGGTAGGCACCTTCACGGGTGTCAAGGAGACCTGTGGGATCACTCAGGCTCTTAGAAACGAGATATGATGCTGTCCTGAGTTTTGCAGTTTCTCAGTGTTTCTCTTTGCTGTGATACTTTCTCACACATTCTGCTGTAAACATGGCCATGGTTTCTTGCCAACTATCTATGTTTTGTTAACTGTCCTTGTTGTTTGTCATTCCATTCTCCTAGGCGGAGACTTGTGATAGATTTTTCCTTTGACCAGTGGAATTGAGAGGTGGTGATTTCTACCTCCAATCCACGGTGATTTGTAAAAACATATAAATAAAGGTCAGAGGGTTCTGCCCTCTCTCTTTTTTTGCCCTCTCCTTTGCTCACTCTCTGTGGTCTCTCATTTGGCTCTCCTTTTGGCTCCTCGGCCCATCCGTGCTACAATGTGCTGGGCAGGAAGCTGAACGCTCTTTTGGAAACACTTCATCCCCACAACATCCCGAGGAGGCAGGGTAAATGGGCCAGCGGGAGGTGCGAGCAGCGACTCCTCAAGTGTCAGCACAGAATGTTTTCACTGGGGCATGTTTCTGAAGGCAGGGTTATGTGTGTTCTCTGAGCTTTATATAATCACTTCTGTAAAGAGAGGAACAGTCATATGTCAAATATCTTAAAAGATTTTTAACAAGCTCCTCACCAGAAAGTTATTCTGAAAAATTATGTTTTCAGTATGGCCCATGAATACATAAATATAAATTATTATATTATAATCAAAATACTGGGGCTCAGACAGCAAGTCTGATTCATGGCTCTTTGTAAAACACTCTGAAGATAAGGGAGGAGTTACAACTCATCAAACGTACATAAATTTAACTATGGGCAAGAGAAAACATTTTTAAATGTACCTGCATGCCTCTTAAAGACTTGCTACATTCAAGAGGTCAGTTTCCTTCCAAGGCCACCGGTACAATTGCAGTTATTCATAAGGAAAAAACACCCAGCCTCTGCATTTCAGTTTGAGACAGCTTAGTGAAATCAAATCCAAAGAATGTGCCCAACTTGCCTTTTCAAATCTTAATTTTTAACATTTCTTTTGATATAACATAGTTGTTCTATGGGTAGTTTAGCCCAAAATGATTTAAAATTTCTTGGTTACCTAAAGAACAAATAAAGAAAACAGCAACCAGCCCTCTCCCAGCATTGCAGGAAGGGAAGAGCTCTTTGGCTCTCTGTATCAACCTGTTGTCCCCCCAGTGCAGGACTATGCAGTGCTGCACAGTTGTGCATCAGTTTATGACACTCCGCAGTCTCCAGCTGAAAACTGCTCCACTCTTGGAAAAAGCCTCTTGTTTAATGCTTGCCCTAAACTACCTTTTATTGTATTATACTATCAGCAACATTTATTTGAGCCATTTTGATTATCCCAGAACAAGACACTATTGCTCTTTTTGCAGCCTTCATGTTGAAAAAGAATTACCCAAATTTTAAAACAAACAAACAAACAATAACAAAACAAAAAATCATTCCATAATAATAGAGGCGAGTCTCTCATCTCCGGTTGCAATAACAAGGTTAAACAATTCAAGATGTCATCACCACTCTGGGAGGTACTTCTGCTTATGAAAGCTCTGACGCAGGGAGGGGAAACTCCTTTCGGAAGCATCAGGACATGCCCAGCAGTGGCAATGCGTAATGTTTCCTGTTATCATGGGATCTTTCATTAAATATGAAAGAAAAACAAGGTATGTGATGCTGGAAAAGCCATGTTCCTTGTACTGTAGCCACAGCCCGCGAGGTGGCAGAAGGAAGCGGGTGTCACCACACGCTCAGCCAGCTCAGCCTGCACTTCTCTTGATCACTGGTGTTCTGAATTTTGAAAAGGAAGGCAAAAGAAAAAACCAGTTGAAGAATAGAAGCATGTTTAACTCTCATGTACAAACTTTCCTGAAGAAGAGGATAAGCTACTAAGAGGATTGTTTATGTACATTAAAGATAGCGAGAAGTGCAGAAAATAAAGTGCACACTTTTAGCACCCTTTTAGCACTATGTATTTCAAAGTGGTAAGACAAATAATAGCAATGGCTATGAATTATTTTATGGCTCTTAGTGAAGTGATGACTGCCAAGAAGATGCCTTCAGACAGCCCTGTTGCAATAGAAATTTGCAACAAAATTATCAAACCAGCTCTCTACTAAGCCCACCTGTACTGTATGTTTACTGACTTGTTTATTGACCAGATCTATATGCAGCAGTAATTAGTTAAAAAAACAAAACATTAAGAGCTTGTTCAGCTCTTCAGTCTAACACATTTTGAAATCCTGAAGGAATGCAATACATTAATGTATTCAGAAATCAGCAATTAACTTCACAAGCTCCAAGAAACCTAGGTCCTAATGAAGCTTCCGAAGGAATCCCGCCACACACCTTACCCACACAAGACTGCAGCTCTCTCTTCCACAGAGAAGACATGGTGGTAGCATTACTGAGTAGCATTCACAATAGCAATGTACTTGGGGGATTTGCTTCCTGGCAGAGCTGTGCCTCAGGTAGGAGAGTCCTATATATATTTCTTATTCCCAGCATGTCCTGCGTCTGTTGGAATCATCTGCTGAAGGTAGCTCATGCAAACACCTGGTTTCATCCTGTATTGCAAAGGAGGTTTAAATCACAGCTGTAAGATACTGCTCTCCCCAGCATGATAGTTCAGCAATATGGCTTTACTATTAGTTTATTGGAAAAAGACCATAGAAAACAGAACAATAATCTGTTTATATCCCCCAGTTAGCAAGGGTAGGGAGGCCAACATGAGCTTATCACATTTCAGAGAGCAGAGAATCCCATGAAAGAACTGTGTGTCTGTGTTCTGTGCAACCCTGCACATGCCCCAAAGGGAAGGCTATGATGCGAGTTTGTGCTGTTGCATCCAACCACAAAGCATAAAGTCAGGAAACCAGTTTTATTCAGCCTGTGCCTTGCTCCTGCATGCATTACTGCTGGCCTGACATCATGTGCTGTATTTCATAGATAAAAGTGAGTGAGGTCAGCTCAGACTGTCTTTATAGTAGATCTTGATTAGGTTGCCCATGGACTATGTCCTTTCCTTGCCACGTCTGCTCTGACAAAGTAGGCTTGCTGGCCATTACCTGAGAAGTTTTGCTGGCTGGCTGAGATGCCTGTGCTCTGGACTCCCTGGAAGCAGTGCTCACAGCATTTGGTGCTCATTGGCTCACCCTGCAATGCTAGCCCTGCCTGCACAACCTGCAGAAAGCACTTTAGGAAGGGGTCCCCTTTGCTATGACAGTATTTCTGCTACATGTTCCCTTCATTAACTTAATTCTCCATAAAGCTCCCTCACCAGCAGGCTGGCACCACCTCCTCAGGAACCTGCAGTGCTTTTTGCAGATCCAGCACAAGTGTGAAGCACACACCATTGGGAAACGTTCCTGCTCTGGTGTTCTTTGTGTACCAGCTTAGGTTCTTCTGCCTTAGGAAACTCTTAGTCCTTTTTAGTGGAACCAGCTTTGCGGTTTTCTGTTACTACAAAGTTCAGTACACTTATAGCACCACTGTGTAATTAACATTGCTCTCACTTGCTGACAATCTTCATTTGTTTCTCTTATGCTGCAGTTTTGGGCTAATGCAGATAGCAGCAGCAAAAAGATGACTGTAAAGTCATTTGCACCTGCGAGTTTCTTTGCATGTAGAGTCAGTGCTCTTAGTTATAATAAAATTCTTACCTTAAAAAGTTAAAAAGCAGTTGAGCAGCACAGTTAAGAAATCTGTTTTCCCATGGATTTATTGCTGGATTCTCTGGTATTCAGCAAGACACAAACTCCCCCCCAAAATTTTGCATAGGTGGGATGCAATGTCTCTTCCATGTATATTTTGTGGTGTCTGAGAGCAAAACTCACAGTGCAGCTCTCAGGACCTGGGGAGGATGCTCTGTGCATGGATGGCTGCCTCTGCTGATTAACTGCTCCCTCAGATTCTGACTGAAATCAGCTAATGGGTCCAAAATTCCTAGTGGGACAAACGGAATGATTGTATAAGCCTCCTCTCCATGGGAAAATGCTCCAGAAGAATATATAGCCAGACCAACTGTGCATGTCACTAACTGTGCTCTGAGTAAGCCAATTTACCTCAACTAGTCTGGTCCTGTTAACAAAATGCAACTACTAATATAGGAGACATGCCAGCAAAGCCTAAATAGCTCTCATAACATTGTGTATGGAACAGAAAGTTTAAGATAAAGTCAATGGAAAGAATTTAAAGCTGGGTGAGATCTCAGGCTGAAGAGAAGTCTTGGAATGGTTGCGAGCCCTGTACTCAGCTGAGCTTTTCCATTTCTGTGGCAGAGGGACCCCCTGTGCTTGTAAAGGCTCTCCCTTAGAGGAGAGACTGGTGGGGACTGATTGCAGGCTGTTACACTCCTCCTGAAGAGAAATCCCTTAAAAATGCAATCATCAAATTAATTGCTGATTTTGTCTGTTGGCAACAGAAAAGAAATGAGAGCTACTTCTGAGTTAGTTATCTTGCATGGAGTGGGTCAACATACTGCAGAAGCAATGGATGTTGTGCTAGAAATAAATTGGACTCTATAGCTTGAATAGATACCAAGGAGCAAGTCCGACCTCCAAAACTGCAGCTAGCAGACCATGAAGAGAAATTGGCAGAAAAACACAGTGATCGGCTGTCGAGAACTGAAACACATCCTGCAGATGAGGAGCTCAGGGCTGGGTACCACATTCCCATACAACGTGCAAGCTGCAAACGAACAACTGCATCTCTTTTAAATTCACTTGTGGGCCTTCTGGAAAGAATTAAACACAGGCAACAGCACTCAAACCAGTAGATGTGGGCTGGATTTCTGCCAGTATTTCTCTATCATACATAAGACTTCATTTAATAGAGAGCAGAACCAGAGAGGAGGTCAAGTACATCTGTTGTAGGAGCGTTTGCCATGCTCCTGATGCTACTGGACCTGTGTACAGCAGTGCTCATGAGCAATGTAGCCCACAGTATTATGCAGGATTATCTTTTAGAAAGCCTTGCGAGCAAACCAAAGTTCAGAATTTCTTAGTCCCACCTTCCTTATATGTTAAGGAATAATGTTATTTCTAGCTGACATTATCTGTCATGATACTACTTCTGTCCATATCCAGACTAGGGCTGGCTAAGGCTCTGCTGTGACATGAGTCATTGGATTGCTGTGAGCCTCCTTCAAAGTCAGTGCTTGAAGGGCAGCAGTGGAGACGTTAGTGGAGAGCAGCTACCCCAAAGGGTCGGAGTTTAGCTTCTCTAGGCTCTGCTATGTCTACGGTACAGACTTAGATAACAGGCTGGAACATGTTTGCTAACACCAGACTTGTTCAGCCTGGATTCAGCCCTCTTTGAAGAATGGATATTGGATACTTTTTGAGGATTACTGGTATTGTGCTGGATATCACTGCTGTGGGCTTTCTGTCGCAGCACAGTGGAACACCTGTTTCCCCCTTAGTCTAAGTCATAGGATCTTGAGACCCTTCCTAGAGGCCACCTGACACTTGGTCGGAAGTGCCATCACCAGACTGTGCCAGGGCAGGTAACCTTAATGCTATAATCTGCTGTCTCTCACAAGCAGCATAAGAGCTGCAGGCACTCAGGAGCAACCAGGCTTTCTACCATGTGATCAAGTTAATTCATCGTTTCTGCTCCAGTAAATCCCAACTAAAACTCTTCAAGTTATACTAAGGGTAGATGAGAGACAACATGCAAGTATGCCTGCAGGTTTAATATCTCCGTGCCATTATGCTTTGTCCTAACTGTTAAAAACCAAGTATTTTGCACTAAGAAGGTTGTTGGCTGAAGTGGTCACAGGTTTCCACAGCCACAATGCCTTTGCCCAGGGCAGGATGCTGATGTGCCGGGGTCTCTGTGTGTTGTGCAACACATCCCAGAGAAACTGCAGCCACATCTAACATCACCACTGAGATTTAAGAATGGAAATGTCCCATCGTAAGACAGCTGAGAGCAGGGGATCCAGCATGTGAGGTCAGTGTATTCCACAGAATCATAAAAGAGCAGAGGTGCATAGTGAGCCTGCCAACTGTGTCCTTCAGTGGTTTTTCAGCATTGTCATATAATTCTCCTCAACAGCCCTGAAGAAATTCACAGAGACTTGACCTGAGTCTTTTCTCTTGCCTGGGCTGTTCTAAGCGCAAGAGTGGTTCCTCCCATCTCCTCCTCTTTCCCAAGACAAACATTTCTGCCTTCTTTGAAGGTGGGTGTGGTAAAAAGCCACCTCCAGTGCTGAGACAGCAAAGCCATACGTTCTTTCTATATCATCAGTGTTTGCCAAGCACCTCGCCCTCCACAGTGCCTCTCTGAGCAATGAGAGCCACAGGTTCTCGAGCTGTGTAGAACATTAAGGTCACTTCCTGACCCAAGGTGAGGTCTGATTGTTGGAGTTATGAGCTGCAGTGCCTGAGAAGCATTAGCAAGGCTCTGTGCTGGCAAGGGGCTGCCAGGGTTAAAGTGATGAGGAAAAAGGGATTCAAGCTTCAGAGTAGCTGTGTCAGCCTTAGTTCTTCCATTGGTGTGTTTTACATGCACAGCTGCATCTGGGTACTGCTGGAGGCTTCCAAGTCAACAGTGGTGTCAGGGTATCCACAGGGACTAGTGAACGTCAGGCTTTGCAGTGTTGTTTGTGGAAGCTTTGCCTAGCATAGGGGAAGGGACATCCAGAGAAAGATTTGGGAAAGACCCTCAGGACTTCAGGGCACACAGTAAAGCAGTCAGGACTGTAAGACCTGGACCTGGTGACCCTGGGGGGCAGGTTGTCTGCAGCACAGTCTTGAGAAGTCAAAAGAGAAATTCAGGTGTCCTGTTTATAGGCTGATGGAAACCATTAGAACAGACTGGGAGCTGACTGTACAAAATCTCAAAAAATAATTGTTAATGGGAAGCCATCCTCGGTGCCAGTCTTTCTTGGAAGAGTTAGTCCCACAAGGACCTGTTCTTACAAAGTACTATTCAATACTAGTTTAAGATCTTTGTTTTATCATACAGTCAAGTCAAGTCAAAAAAAGGATCTGATGCTCATTTTAAGTATCTGTAGAAAAGATTTCTCTCACCAAGGAACTCTTTACAGTAACAGAGAAAAATATAAAAGCAATAAGCCCGGGAGGTCATTTCCAGGCTAAATTTATTTTGCTTAAAGGTGCATATTTTAAAATGGGGAACAGGTGAAATGTGCAAAGGTTCATGTTGTGCAGACAGCCTTTGGTTTGGGCTTTGAACAGATGGAGTTGTTACCATGAGTACTGGGACATAGGGGACAGTACCAGGAAAAGCCTAGGACAGCTGGTTTGGAGAAGGGTACCTTGAAGATATGGGAGTAGGAAGGCACACATGCAGAGTGCTTTACATTTTCCTAGCCTAGAAAATACTAATGTGCAAAGTCTGTACCTAATGTTACCTCACAACCAGCTCTTGGGACTCTTCTTTAAGTGCCATTTTGTCTTGCCTGATTAGAGATGTGCACTGATAGTTTTCACAGAAGCATTAATTCATCCTCCTTGGTTTTCTCCCACTGTTTCCAAGCAAAAGCCAGGCTAAATGACAGAGTGAAAAAACAGCCCTCTGCCTGTGCTGCTCAGGCACCAGCCATATAGCAGGGAAAGGGTTTTCCATTCCTCCATCCCATGGCAGTCTATGCTAAGAGTAAACTTAGGAGCATCTACTGAGACATGACTTTGTATATCCACAATAATTCAGCTGCATAAATTCTGGCAATTAGCACAGACATTCTATCTTGCTGCCCCATAAGTGAAGTCTCTTACCTCTATATAGCTGCCATCTTTTGGCATTGCTGGCTCCTTCCAGGAATGTGTTTTCTGTTCTGCGCCACATCCCATAGCACATTCTTCTGCTGCAGCAGTCTGTGGTATTTTGCACAAAGAAATGGGATCCAGTGGCCTGGTGCAAACCAAATCATTCCCCTGATTTCTCTTGCCAGGTCCTGTTTATCCACCAGTGTTTGTTAGCTAGACCTTACTATGTTCCAAGCTCTGTCAGCAGCTGGCAGGAAACGCTGGCAATCAGAGCAATCCCCACAGCTCAGTTTGCAGCAGGCTCTTTGGATTCCTGACTTGAAGTCATGCAGTGACCTACCAGAGTGAGTGTAACGGGGCATCTGAAAAGGAGAAAGTTGAAATCCAGCAGATGTTTCTCACTGATCTCTTCCTGAAGCAGCAGACTGCTGGGACTGAGCCAGCACTGCTAACCTGGGAAAACCAGCAGTGCATGTGTGGCACTTTCAGATGTCCAAGGCTGCTTCCCTTTCATGGAGAATATCCTACAGGTGCAGAGCCCTTTCCTGTGTACTCTCTGTGCTTATTCTCTGATGTGTAATTCTGAGATGCACTTTTAGCCTTTTGCTTCCTTATCCAGCAAGATTTTACGTGCTGTTTGGAAAACATGAAGACCTTCCCACCCTGCCCTTAGCAGTTCTAGAATGCCAATGAAATCTGCAGGTGAATGACTGTAAAACAGATGGAGAGGATGGCTCTTGATGAGAATTAATTGCCCCTTCTGCAAGGTACAATAAGCAGCTACCAAAATATTCCTAGTATGAGGCTGCAGTGTTGCAGACAGGCTGAAGGAGGAAGCAGAGATAGTTAATGCTTTGAGCCACCTCAATACAGAGGCATCTCTGGGATGTGCAGCCACTCAGAAGCATAGGCGGAGGGATGCATTTCTCTCCTTGAGGCTAGAGACCAATGTTCAACAATGTCGGCATGTTTGTGAGAGGTTTTAATCACAGTTGCTGTAGGTTTTAACATGCACGTGACACAGTGTGTGGATTTTCTTTATGCATCATACATGTATTTATATTGGTGGAGAGGGGGGAAACCTTGGCATTCTGAATTAATTAAAAATGTACAGATATATTTGTTTGCATGATAAGGCAAGGACTTAAACACGTACAAGATTCAAAAGCATGAATGGAGGGCACATGCGAAAAAAGGGAATGATTAATTGGAGTGCATTTAAAAATAGTAACTGTACGTAACGCTGAGCAAAGCTAAAATCTACTTTAAACTGTTTATACAGAACGGAAGCGTATGTTCTCAAGGTCTCCAGTTTGTCTATGTGGGTTGGTCAAAAGAGTTGTGACATGCTGAGAAAGGCATTTGCGCCTTGTTTTTAGCAAAACTCACTTCCAACAAAATGGATTTAAAAGAGTCGAGACTGCAAAACACTTAAAGGTCACAAGGCAATCTTGGCCCCTGCTCTCCAGGAGGTGTATATGCCTTGAAACCTTTGAGGAACTGCATCTCCATGCTTCTGACTGCCTCCATCTGTCATTCTTCATGAGCCATTTCCTCAAGCCCTCACATTTTTGTCTCTCAGAGGATGTGGGCAGCTCCTTATTGCATCCTCCCTTGTACATTTTTTTGCCCTTCCAGTGGAGAGGAATGCTCACTGAAGCAGCTCTGTCCATTCTTGCTGGCAAGGGTCAGGAGCTATGCAAAGAAACAAACCCCCCACCAAACACAGAGAAAGGACAATTAGCTGTAGTCTCTGTGCCACCGAAACCTACCATTGACTTTGGGACAATTCCTTGGGTTTGTCCTAATTTAAGGTTTGGTGGCAAAAGTATTTCTGCAGGCTGTCTTGTTGCACAGGAGCCTAAGCCCATGGTAAAGGTGAGGAAGAAGTGAGAGTTATAGATATTTTCGGAAAAGGTTTACAAATATGTGGCCACCTGGTACACTGCCAGCTCACTGGGGGTGTGGAAGAAGAGGGTGCTGTCCTGCTAGGAAGGATAATGTCCCTCTTGTTTATGTGCTTCTGGAGTCTACTGAAGGGACCAGGACTACAGTGAGGAGCACAGGGAGGCTGGCAATGTGGTGGACATCACCTGAGGTTGTCCTTGTTCTGAAGGATGCCATCCATCAGGTGTCTTTGAAACAAAGAAGTTGTTTAGAAAGGCAGCAGGCAAACCAGGAAAAGATGCTGCATTGCTGCTAATGGGACTGGTTCTTTAAAGCCAATGTGGAATTGGAAGGGTACCACAAGCTTGAAGTGCCCTGCCAAGAGAGCTGCATTGCTGTGCCAGCTTCTTTCCAAAACAGAGCTTAGTCTTTGGCTTTCCTTCTCACTTTGTACGCTTTCTTTTTTTCTTACCTTTGTTTTCCATTTTTAAACTTTGTGGATCAGCATACTGTGCACTACAGAACACCTAGTTCCACAGTAGCATGCAAAAGGAGGCATACCATCACATACCCTAAAATACTTATTTCTACAGTATGTATGTATTGTGATTTGTCATCATCTCATGCCAGTGCAGTGGTAAGAATCTATTGAATCTGTGAGGCAAATATTTGATTTAAGATTTAACTCTTTTTTTGTATTTGCCACAACAGCAATACTGTGCAAGACCATGAGGTGCATACACCCCAGCACTGGAAAAGTAGCACACAGCAATCAGGGTCAGCAGAGGGGCAGGAGTTAATGCTGTGTCAGGGAGGCGTGAACTGGATATATGAAAGCTGGAGCTGTGGCTGTGAAAAATGCTTTTACAGGGAAAAGGACAGTATGCTAACACATGGGGGAGGGAGGAGGTGAAAGTCCACAAGGCAGAGAAAGGGTAAATGAGCAAAACACTACCTTGCGAGGCCCCCAGGCTGGATAGGCACTGCTGCATGATGTTTTCTATCACACAGTATTAACTACCAGGATTCCAGCCTGGCTGGGGCTCTGCCCGCACCCGTCGACCCGTCCCTGATATTCAGCGATGCTGACTCTGATCCACCATTGCATCAGCCTTGAATATTCTTTCAAATGCTATTGGGTTCAAAGCCAATCTCCGCTATTCTGTGTTTGTGTCAACATTGGTCTGCATCCACAAAATCCAGTGAGATCGCTGTCACTTGCAGGCCCAGGGGATCTCTCTCCCTTTCTTTCACTTCTTTAGACGTGACAAGGGGTCATGGTGGGGCACCAAATAAAAACCCTCAATAGGCAAGCACATGGTACCAGCATGTTCTTCCCTGTGAGCAAGTGGCTAAAGGCAGCCCCTGTCCACAAGCCAACATTTAGCCAGTGAGATGATGTTTGATGTGACACTGGGTCAATAGTGAGCACAGGAGCAAATGAACAGGAAAAATACACCACAGCAAGTGCAGCAGGGAATGGCAGTGGGAGGACCTGGCAGATGCACAGGGGCTGATTCAGAAGGAAGATGCAGCCCCACCTATGCTGTTGTGAGCAAACTTGCCCTGCACCTCATGACAACTGCTTTCAAAATGGGTTTAATAACACACGTCAAAATGTCACCCAGTTCCCAGTAGGGAACAGTGGTGGGGACACCAGTCATGCCGGGATGAGACAGCTCAAACTGACCTGCAACAAAATCCAAGTGTCAACAAGCTGCTGTTGAGCAGAACAGGTATTTTGACCTAATGGCAGAAATTGCACCTCTCTGTGGGCACAGAAAATGATGGGGGGCTGGAATCCAAGGGGATGAGGAATCAGCATGAGAATAACAAGCAATCATGACTGTTTAAAAAAAAGCCCAACAAACTAAGAAACAATTCTGCCTCACGGCACTGCTCCTTCCAGTTTCCTTTGCTGCTTCCCTCCTCAGTAGACCATCATTTTGGGGTTTATATGACCACATTCTTCACCATATTCAAGCTTGGGCTTTAATGGAAGTCTCGTTTCTTATCAATTGCCTCATCGTGAGAAGATAATGTCTTTGTTTTTTTATTATTTGGACCATTTTTAGGGTTACATAAGAGCTAAAATGCCTTATCCATATCCCTAAGGAGCTGTGTTTTTTATACATATGATGCTGCTACAGATTTCAGTGAATTGTAATCACTGAAACATTTTTGTTAGGGTTGGCTTGGGGTAATAATCACCTTGCATTTGGTCTACCCTCAACTACTGAGAGATGTTCTTGTTTTTCACTCTATTTTAATACACAGTACTTGGTAATAGCCGTGGGATTTGGGAGATGTTCTTAAATTAGAAAACAACAATTAAACAAGAAGCACACAAAAGTGCTGCAGTGTATTTCTAGTAATGTTAAGATGCAACATTTCAGTCTAAAGCTTGCATTTATTTTACCTTTTAATTTCTATTTATACTTTTGTTCATGCACTCTGGTTTGTTTCACCTCATGTGGGAGCAACACAAAGCAGAGGAAGTCCACAAGCCAGATAAACTGCAATTACCACAGGCTCATTTTGTCAGAGCTATGCAAAGCATCCAGTGCACAGGCCCGCCTTGCCTCTCTAACAGCTCACCACATCTACCCCACGTCTCTGCCAACCTGCACATGGGCACGGAAATATCCCCTTTGGTGTGACAAGTTTCACACAGTGAATCAATTTTAAAAAATTATCTACAGTGAATGGAAGTCTTCCTTATTATCTTAGTAGTAGAAATCTCAGCTATGGGGATTTATATTCTTCTTTCACTGTGGGTTTTTTTTTTCATAACAGTCTCTTTGGAACAATCTAAATTGCAAAGCCATGATTTGGGCAATACAGGGACCGATGCTGTGACCAGAATCTACAGCACAAAGGGACAGAAGACAGAGCAGACAGAGAGACAGCCACAGTCCACTGTCCTGCAAGATCTATCTCTTGTTCTCCTAAAAGCAGAAAAAGGTTCCAAGAACAGCCAGAGCTCGGATGTGCTTGGGAGATCAGCTTTATTTGAAATTCTTGTCCAGCCAGATGTACAGGAGCACCATAGTATGGTAACGCGGCCCTTGAAAAACCCTCTCCAGTTCCACATATGAGGCCAGCAGTCCTCAAATATAGCATCAGCCAGGACAGAAGCTACTTTTTCACCCATCAATCTCCTCCCTGAGAAAGCAAAACTTCATTCTGAAAGCCACCTGCTTGCAAGCACAGGACACAAAATGCCTCCCTCTCCACACCACCCCACAAGCACATACACATATGCACTTGGAGTGGGGTTTTTTTTATAGTTGCCTATCTCCATACAGTTCAGAACCTACTGACAGGATCATTTTAATGCAGTGTGGATAGCACTGCGAATACTTACAACAGACAGTGCAATCAGTTTAATGTGGAAGACATGGTTGCAAACAGGAATGTGAGGAAAAATTTTTTTTTAAGAACATTAGGAAATTCATTTTTTATCACGGGCTTACATTTGACTGTCTTAGATGTTGCGACATTCAGACCAACTTCCAGTGACTCAAGTGTCAGATTTCTGCTATACAGCTCCCTCATAACTGCTATCATGCTCTAGGCAAGACTCATGATAATGGCCTAAAATCTTCACTGTACTTCTTTAGAATTATTTGTTGTTGCATTTTCCTCTCTTGGATCACAACATTACAATCATTCAGCCTAAGCTCTACAAAACATCAAGCAAACACCTCATAGGTCCTCTGATAGGCATATTATGTTTGCTGTTTTGCCCCAGACCCAGAATTGTTCAAGACACCAGGTTTTGAAGCTACAGCAGTTACTCAATGAGCGGCAGAATGTCATCGTTAAGCAGAGATGCTGCATATATTTTGCGTTTTCCTAAAAGGTGTATAATCCGAGAAGGCACAAACACTCAGCCTTACTTTGGCTGAATCCTATGAAGGTGTCCATAAAAAATAAAGAGCTCTTTTAAGCTTCCTTACAGGGCATGCCTACATGTATACTCATGGAAGCCAATACCTTTCAAATAACATGTGTAGTGGATACAGCCTGTAAACTTCCTCTGCAATCCTTGCCCAAAGTGTCCAAACCAGATCGACTGCACTTTAAACTTGAATAAAATTCTGCTTCTCATCGCAGGCTGTTTCCTTTTACTTTCAACTCACTTAACCCTTCAAGCCGACACACGGGCTTTCTGTGTGAACTGCAGCCAGAACAGCATCTCATCCTCTCCGCCATCCCTGCCTGGCTTCCTCTCCAGCGCCTTCCCGACAGCCTCTCCTGAGCCATCTATCCGGATCCCACTGAGTAGGAACAGCGCTATTTTTAGGCCCTGCCTGTCCGCTAAGCGCAGAGGAATGGGGCTGGGAGTGGGCCCGCCGGGAAGCAGCGACGGTCCGAGGGCAGCTGCCGCATCCCGCGGGCGCTGCGGCACCGCGAGCCGGGGCGGCACCAGGGCTGCGCTCCCGGGAACCGGGCGGGGCACGGCTGCCTCTCCTGGCTGATCCCGGTGCGCCCCGGAACCGGACCCCGCCCAGCGCGGGGCTCTGGCGTGCCCCTGCCCGCAGCCAGCGCGGCCTCCTCAGGCCCAGAGCAGCGGGGTCCCGAGAGCGCCAAGGCCGGGCGTGGCAGCTCCAGCCCGCCCCCAGTCCGGCTGCTCGCGGTGGAACACCAACACCGCCGCCGGGGCCGGGACCCGAACCCGCGGGCCCGTAAACGCCGCGGGCTCGCGGCCGCAGCCGGCGG
>VYZT01034560.1:341110-421347 GCA_013400735.1 Pomatostomus ruficeps | reverse complement strand
GCCCCCGGTCCCTGCGCGCCGCAGGCCGAGCCCGGGCCGGGGCGTCCCTCGCAGAGCGGCCGCCCGAGCCCTTCGCCCCCGGCCGGGGAGGCCGCGGTGCCTCGAGCTGCTGTGTGTCTCTGGAAGTGACAGCGGAAGCAGCTGTCGGCGTCCGGTTTTAGGACTTGAAACTCTGTTCGGGTTCTGGTTACTTACAAGGAAATGATCCCGTGTGAGGCATGGCTGTGCTGCGGGTTTCAGCCTCGCTTCCCGACGGTGCCCGTGCTGCTGCTGCTGTTACAATTTGGCAGCAAAAAATCCTGTTACGGTTTGACAGCAGATTTTTTCCGTGTGTTCGGTTTCCTACGTGCTTGCGCCTTCTGTATTTGGAGACAGCAGGCTGGTCTGCTGGACTCTGTGAGGTTGTGCCTGATAGGGAAAACAACACATACCTTCGTTGTGCAATTGAAATTACTGATTTGGCCTTGTAGATGAACTCATCATTCTTTTAAACGAGCTTTGGGATATTTTTTTTGTCACTTTCTTAGAATAATAATAGTCTCAATCTTAATTCTCTGTGTTTGAGGAACACCTAGGTTTCAGCTCTATTAATGTAACTGGCAGTATTTAAACTCTCGGACATTGTATGTTGTCTGTGACTTAACTAAAACCAGCAGTTGCCAAGCACATAAAAGCTCAGTGTGGTTGGCTGTTGTAATGTACTTATCAAGGCACTAAAATACAAAGTAATATGCAAACACTTTGTGAAAAGAATTCTTTTTTGTTACATCTGAGTATTTTCTGTCATGAACCCTCCAACTTCTGGATGATTGTTGTAATGCTGGTAAAATAAAAGTGACATAAAAGCTTCTGTTCCTTCTAGTGTGTGCAAAACTGTCGGCAGTATATCTTCTTTGGGTTTTCTTTTTTAATTTTAAGTGGGAATCCAGTGTTCTGGTTGAGCCATGCTGTATATAAACAGTGTGAGGCCCTGGCTGGGGTGTTCTGGAGTAGTTATAGCATCCAGTGAAACATAGACTGGCACTTTTAGTCTTACTAACATTCAGACTTGTATCTAATGGAAACTGTTGGATGCCACATGTATTTCTATTTGCTTGTTAATGGAATTTGTGTTGTGTTCAGTTTTATTAGCTATATGGACTTCTGAATTCTCTTTTAGAGAAACTAGTCGGGGAAGAGGAGGGAACACTGAAGGTGTAGTGTAACAGTTCTGCAGAGGGTGGCATGCTGGTGTTTGATGCCATGAGAGAACTGGGCTGTGGCCTGAGAGGTGCCTCTCAATCCTCAAGAGCTCTTCTGGGTCTCAGGGCCATCGTTTTACTCACACGTTAGGCTTGCATCCAAAAATTCCCACAATAGCAGTGAACTTTCACACGTTGTTGATGTTTCATAGAAACTTCATTTTCATAACTTTTTTAAGGGCTTTTTATACATACTTACTAGAGATCAGTCACTGTTTGGATAGGCCTTTGTCTCACAGTGGGTGGCCTGTCCTCATGGGATGCATGACAGGCCTGGTGTAGCCATGCAGTGTCTGTCCCACACGTACCAAACTTGGGACAAGTGCCCCGGGTAGCCAGAGGGGCGGTGACCAAGCAGCTGCCCTCCTGGGAAGACGAGACTTTACTAGTTGTCCTGAGAACAGTGGACTTCGCTGGCTGTCCTGTGCTTGGGCAGTCAGTGTTGTGCTTCTGAGAGAGCTGCACAACTGAACCGTGCGTGGGCCGTGAGGGACTGAGAGAGACAATAGCAGAAACTGGGCTGCTGGGTTATGTAATCGCACGCTGAATCCTGCCCTATTGGTGTCCCCCAATCCTGTCTGGTGTCTGCTCTGGGAGCGGGCTGCGGACTGGATTGGGTGTCCTGGTGGGTTGCGTGCAGGTGGAATGTGCTGTTGTGAAATGCGATGTCTTGATGCTCCCTGAATTGTGACACTTCTGTCTCATTTTGTCTTCTGGTGGAACTTGTAATAGCATATGGCAATAGCATTTGCTTCCTTTGTGCTCCTTTGTTATATGGAGTAATGGCTTCTGATGGGGGCAGTCTTTTTTCTTTCCAAGAAATCATATGCACATAAATGTGGCTGAAAGTAAAAATACAATGGCCACCTGTAAAAATCACCTTCAATAAAGAGGGGTGGCGTATTGTTTTTGGTGTTCCCAACTCCAAAGCAGCTCACAAGCACCTACAACAGAAGACAATAATACACCTTGAGTAATACTTCGATTTGCCTTTCTTAAAACTTGTTTCAAGTTCTAGAGATAAAGGTTGAGTCTTAAGCTTTAATTAAAAAAACCCCAAAAAACAAACAACAAAACCCCTGAATTTTTCTGTACCTTTTGAAATAGAGGATAAGTTTCTATTAACTGTAAAGGAAACTTTTAATTATTCTGACTATTGAAAACACTTTTCAAAAGTAGAGCTTGAATCTTAGTAGAGGAAGAAACCTTAGAATGGCCTAATAATTCTGGTGTGTATTTTAAGAATGATACTGAGCCCAGAGGCTTTACATAGCAAAGAGCTCGAACAGATGTCTGTTGTGTTTGAGTTATGGGAGTTGTAGGCTTTGTGAACAGAGCGCATGACTGCATTGTGCTCATGGTTACGGCTCCTCAGTCAGATAGCAGCAGTAGTTTCTCATGTTTGTAGACTAAATGTCTTCTTTTTGTTTGTAGATATGGCTCGTGGACAGCAGAAGATTCAGTCGCAGCAGAAAAATGCCAAAAAGCAAGCTGAGCAAAAAAAGAAACAAGGACATGATCAGAAGGCTGCAGCCAAGGCTGCCTTGATATATACCTGCACTGTCTGTAGGGTAAGAGGAACTGTAGTCAAAATAGTATTGTAGGGAGAGGCCTGTCTTCCTGCCTAGAACAGGATTTCTAGAAGATTTTATAGTGAAAACTAAAATACTTAAGTGTTTGTCTAGCTTGTTGCTGTAAGAAGCGTTTGCATCTCTTATGTGACTTGCTTACAGATTACTCAGCTGTACTGATAACTGAGATAGAAAATCTGAGAGGTCATGTACAGGTCTGGTTTGGGTAGTTATTTTGCCTTTTGTATCACAGTGGTCTGCATGTGCTGTTAGTATGAGATAGAAAATGTAAAAAGTGTGAGGTCGATTCCTGTTTAGTCTTCACATGGAAACTTATTTTCTTTGTGATGGAATCAGCTTGTCTTGGAATCAGTGGGTATCGATGTTGCTGTAGAGAGGAAAAGTGGTGGTGCCAAAAGCTTTAATGTAAGCTTGATACACAGTAACTTCTGCTAGAATAACTTGACAAGAAAACAGAAGTGTGAGAACTAATCAGATTGTACTTTTCCTTCTGGATGGTTTTCCTGAATGCCTCTTTTGAAGCTGTAGGATAGACTTGCCATTTTCACTTCAGTGGTCAGTCCCAGAATAGATCTGCCACTTTAAATGTCTTAAATAAAATTCCAAATTAAGGGTTGCTTACTTAAGTACTTGTAACCAGCTCCTCTTGTTGTGAAATCAGGCTGTAGTATCAATCACTTTGGGCAGTTGATGCCTGCAACTGTGTTGTAGCAAAGGTCTGAGATAGCTTGTGCCAAGTAGAGAATCAGTTCATGCCGTATAAACTTCTTGGCCTATTGGTAAACTAAAGAAATAGCTTTCATAAAGATTTGATTCTGAAAAGGATAAGTGTTTATCTTTAAGGTGTTGAAAAAGAAAATGGTAAGGAGGTAGGTGTTCCACCAAGTCAGCCTGTGAAATGTAAGATATGCAGGGAGATACCTAGCCAGAAGAACACCATTGATGGACATGCCAAAATAAGCGTGATAGTAGTGCTTAAAAACACCTCTGAAGATAGGCAATTAAATACTCCATCTTACCCTGCACCTAAATTAGTGGTGCTCCTGTCACTAGAGCAGTGTCATCAAGGAGGCAGTTGGCTTCCAGGGAAAGAAAATAAAATATAGCGGGGATTAGGTTTTGTAGTATTATTTAACTCTTGTACTGTGCATAAAGTTTAATGTCTCTCTTTAATCAGACTCAAATGCCGGATCCCAAGACCTTCAAACAGCACTTTGAAAGCAAGCATCCTAAGACTCCACTTCCTCCAGAACTGGCTGATGTTCAGGCATAAAGTTGTCTACAGGTCATTACCTTAATTTTTAATTGATTGTCTGAGAAAGGTGTATTATAAATTGCTTTTTTTACCACCAACAACTGGGACTTAAAACTTGCTTCCGTTCTTCTAATATGAAAACTAGTGTAGGTTGTAGTTATACCCCTGAAGTGTTAAAAGTAGGAGAAAGAAGCAAGCTAGTTCTTACATGGGTGAAATGGCTATGGCATTTCACTGTGCCCAGAGGTTGTTTTAAAAGGGATTAATGCTTTTTCAAATGTTCATTCTTAGTGTTGTAGGAATACTTCATTATTTAGTTCTTGCTTTGAACTGTTAGTTTTGCTTTGAACAAAATACATAAGTACAATCTGTCTGTTGCTACAAAAGATGTAATGGAAAGTGTCATTTAGTATATTTCCAACAACTGAGCCTTTTTGTTCCTGAGGCTATGCAAGTGAATGCAGAAAAATCTGAATTTCAGTGTTAACTGTAGAAGAGATTTCCAAGTAGCCAGTTGTTAGGCTGTAACTGGAAGTGGTTATAATAAAAGACCGAAATGATGTAAAAAGCAGTAGTATGGTATTTCATTCATGCAGAGGTAAGCAGCATTGTGTAATGGTTCAGCTTAACGGAGTTGTTCTTGTTTTTTATAGGTGATGTCATGACACCTATTGACTCTTCTACTGTCAGACCTTACATAACAAACCTGCAGCTGCTTTTCTAAAACTGTTGATCAGCAAAAACGAAGGGGCTACAGAAACATTCATATTTTTATGCTGTTCCCTCTTGGGCTTCAAGCAAAGACAATTCTGTGTAAATGTACAGTTGTGCCCTATTTGGAAATCCTAAAAAATCAGTCCATACTTGTTATAAAAATTTTTTATAATTGTAATTATATTGATGTTCATATTGTGTAAAATAACTCACTTAATAAAGTAGTACTTTGATTTTACAATATCACCGATTAATTCCTTGTAGAAATTCTGTTTCACCTTTCTGTATTATCTGCCTTATAAAATAATAAAAAAGACAAAAGTGGAATTTTCCCCATCCTGCCAAAACATGAGCAGTATCATTCCACTGCGAGTAATGTACATTACAGTAAATTAATCTTAAAGTGGAGAGGGAAGCTGCTCAGATTTACTGTCCAGTGTGCTGCCTGCTTGAGCCCATAGTGGTCAAGCTGATGGCTCAAGGTGCAACACACCCCTGAGCAGCTGCATGAGAATCATGAGACTTCCTCCTACGTTTTTGTCCTATGTACTGGAGTGTTAAGTACTGCAAGCCATTTCGAATGGGATTCCTTTACTGTGAGGGATCATGTTCCTTGAAGTCATGCACTGGAGGAACTCTGGTTATGCTTGTTATCCTTTCTATTTAGGTAGATGGCTGAAGAAGCTTGAGTGGTGGCAGGATTGAAATGTTGGCTTGAAAAATGTTTGCCAAATACTAGGTTAAAGCAACTCTGCTCTTAGTTTAAAACTGGATTTGAAATATATTTAATGATATTTTGAGCAGTCAACCACACATGTTACCCCTCAAGTGTGTCTGGTTATTTCTCCCTTGAAGGAATACGTAAAATAGCCAGCCATTAATAACCTTCCTTCACAACCAGCTTAAAATAAGCCTGTTGGAAAAGAGCCAAAGTAACTAAAATAATATGGCTACTTAAAGAAATCGGATGTGATTAAAGTTGCATTGACAAGGAAAAGTTGGATAATAACTCTGGCCAAGAACATTTGAGCAAATAAACATAATTATCCCTAAAGTGTTCTGTGCTGTGTTCTAATCCCAGATGTACAGCACAAAAGTAGTGGAGAAACATCTGAAGTGTGCTAGAAGGTTGTCTATACAAAATCCCATCTTTGGGATTTTGGAGGGGGCTTATTTAAGAGCTTTAGTTTTGACCCTGCAAGTAAGAAGCAGTACTAGAATTGCTGTGATTTGTGGAGTTTACAATGGATGTAAAAATTCTGGCAGTCCAAGTAACCTTGCTATGCAGCAGGACTATACATCTGACCTTCAAATGGCTTCCTAAAATCTAGGACCATAGTCTCAAAGACTCATTCACTTAAAAGAATGCACTTGGTATTTTATTATATAAAGTCAAAACCTTTGTCTTTGTCCACTCATTTGCTCTTTATTGAACTACTTCTGTGAGACTAGCTTCCTGTCCTCTTTGCTGTGACAGTATTTCTGTAAATACTTACTTTGGCATAAAGTTTCTCTGTATTATAGTCACTCTGGGATAACCTGTATACCACTTAACTTTTATAGATAATGTTATTCTCCTCAGCGTAATCCACTACTGCACTTGTACACCTGACATCAGAATGTAACGATTCATTTATTTTTCTTTAATGTTATCAATACATACATCCTGACAAACTGGCTCCACAGGGCAAGAAATCTGCTTTCAACCTTTGTGCTGTATGGGGGAGAAGTAATTCAATGTTCTAATGCTGTAGTTTGTCTAAAAATACACTAAGTAGAAATGGAAAAGATGTTTCTTGCGCTGATCGGTATTTGATAATCTGGTTTTACTCTGGAAAATGTTGGGGATGTATCCCTATAGCTTGGGCCTGAGGTGAAGTAAATGTTCTATTCCTTCAATTCAGATTGTGTAGCATTAAATAAAAGACTTGTTTCGTAAACAATCTCTGTTAATGAGCACTGGAGAGCTGGAAAGCTGCATCATTAGTGGGATGGTTACCTTAAGTTAGAATTGTATTTTCAAAACTCTTACGATGCTCAAGTTGAAAATACCCTATGAAATGATGGGGTTTATGTGTTGGAAGGCAAGGATGATCCTTGATTGAGTAAGATCCCCAGCTACAGTAACTGCCATCTCAATTAGAGAAATAAATGGAAGCTATGACTGAATTGTTATAAAGGCTGTATTAGATGTGGCAATAGTCCTCAGAATACCTGCAGTACTCATTGTATCTGAAAGATCAGAGAGACTAGTTCTCCATCATCTCTTCCTGATCTGAAAGACAGCACACCCTGGTACCTGGCTAAAGACACAGTTGTGCATTGTAATGTGTCTGATTAAAGAGAATTAAAAATGTAAAACATAAAATGTCATATTTCCTGCCTGCTTTTAAAATCAAGTATTGCTGCACCTAGAAAATTAATTCCTGGTTGTAGACAGCCATATAACTTGAAGTGTAAGAAAGAAAATAGGTATGGAAAGTCTCCTGTATTCCCTTAAGAAAGATTCATTCTTGTGCTGGGTCAGCATTGAGATAAAGGGCTCTTACTGCTGCGTCATTATGGATATCAGCTGTCATGATACTTGTGGAGCAACTTAAGAGGGATTTTGGATTTTTGGAAGCCCACATCTGGGAATCTCTTTAAGCAGCATCTGAAATCGCATTTTAAACAAGGTTTAAAATGTTCTGAAAAAAATCTCACTTTAGATCAGAGAGTAAGAAGTTAGCAGGTGTGCTTATGATGAGGCCATCTTGGGGACTACTGAGTCATCAAGAACAGTTTTGCAATTTTTGTTACTCAGGCTTACTTAGGCTTATTTCTGTACCTCTGCTTTACCTTCCTAAGGGCTTCTGGTTTCTTACTATCAAAAAATTGTGTGAAAAATCCAGGATAGAAGTTGAAGACAGTTGCTGTGTAGCCTTAGGGAAATAGTTTATGCAGTGCTCTTGTAACATCCCTGGAGACCATCCCTTTTGGTTACTTGCAGAAAACACTTCAGCTCAATTAAGTAAAGCTAATTACCTCAGGCTGTTTGCAAACCACATAGTAATGAAGGAATTTGTGGCATTTCTGTAAACTATATTGAACTATTTTCCCATCTTGATAAGAAGAGCTGATTGGTGGAATGTCTTTTATCATCAAGTACTGATAGGCTTTCTCATTTTCACAGAAACAAGTTGGAATTACTGGGCTTTACTGGAAGTGTCATCTTCCAGGGTCTGACAAGTAAATTTGGTTAGTCCTGTAGGATCCACAAGCGAAGTAAAGGTCAGTTTGTGTTTCTGTCTACCCAGTCACCTGCTGCTGTTTGTAATTTGGGGGCCTTTGATTTACCCGTTTAGAACCTTACCGGTTTTGCAGTGGACTTCGAATTCAGCTCCAAAACTCACTTTGTGCTGGTATTCAGTATGTGATTTTACGTATTCTGTAGCATCATCACCGATTTTGCTCTAGTCCAGACAGTGGGAGGGTGTCAAGTGCTGTCTGTGGAATTTTCCTGTTAGTTTTTAAAATTATTTTGAAATCTTTCAGTACATTGTCTATTGTGTTACAGGTTTTGTATAGATAAGGCACAGTAGAGACTCACTGAGAGAATTGCGTTATCTTGGCAGCTTTCAAAAAAAAGTAGATTAGGTTGCGTGTATGTTTTATAATTGTCTTATGTAGCTTTTTGCGCTGGGGTTCCTGGGAAAGGAGGAATCTATAGTTGTCCCAACATAGTTACCTAACTGTTCAAGCTGTGTGTCAGCTTTTTCAGGAAATATGGCACAGCTTTCCTCTGAGAAATACTGTCCATTAAATATATAAAACTAAGGTCCATGCAGCACTTCGATGGCATGGCAGATGTACTTTTGTGTTCCTTCTTTGTAGCTGTTGCAAAATCCCAGTGTGCAAAGCGTGACGGAGAACTGGAGGTCTTTCGGGACTATGGATTAAGGGAAATCTCAGGAATTTATCTAGTCCATCTCCGTACTCTGAGATTGGATAAAATTCAGCAAGACGAACTACCAAGTGTTTCTCTAACTCTTAAAAGTTTTCAATGAGAGGGATCCCGTGACCTTGTAAGCAGCATGTATCACTGCTGAACCGTACACGTGGAGAGTTATCACAGCAAGAGTTTATCCCTGCCAGTTAAATCAATTGCTTACTGTTCTCGTTGGCAGCAGATGTGATGAGTAGTGCCTTCACTTGAACATTGCTACTGTGTTCTCCTAGTCTTTAAAGTAAACCCAGTTAATTGAATCACTCTTCATAAGTCACATTTTCTAAGTCTGGCAGTTGCTGGTGTTCTCGATCCTCTACAGTTTGTGCTCTTAAATCATATGGTCCAAAATATGACCCAAAGTGCTGGCTGAGGCTAGTGCAGAGTAGCTGGAACAACTAAGGTCTGGCACTTACATACATTGGAATTATATTAGCCTTTCCGCAACAACATCCCAGATCCATCTTGGTACCACTAATAATTTCCACTTTGTGCCTCTATTTAATGTCCACATAGCTCCTCTAAGAGATCTCAGACCAAACTGCTTACAGTTCATCCAAGTGTGGTATTATGGGGGATATTGCTGATGTCCTCTTTTACTCTTTAGTCTGTATTGTTCATGAACACACTGATGGGATAAATTGCAGGCAAAGCCTTGCAGGGCCTTCCTAGAATATCTTGCTAGGCTCCAGTAAGCCTTTGGTAATTGCTTCTTGAGAGCACTTTGTACTGCTGTGATTCTCTTCATGGTCGGTATGGATTGGAGCCCTATACCTGTGAGGACTTTGCAGACTGACAATGTCAAAGGCATTTGCAACAACAGGGAGATTTGGGATCTTGTATGCCTGTGGCCACCTGGCCAGTTTTCACGAAGAAATATGAGGTATGTTCATGACAAATCTGTATTGTCTGGCTGTTGCTTGACTACATTTTCATATGCATTTACAAAGAGAATTTTATAAAAATTTTCCTAGCCCTTTTCCAGGTTTAGGTTGACTGACAAGGGTCCCTTTATTTTAAAATTCCTTGTGCTTGTCCCACCACTCTCTTGGGCTCTTTCCTGTGCTTTGTGAGTTCTCAGAGAGCAACACTTATGGTCCCTTAGTGACATGGCTTATTGCTGGAGCATCCTAGGATAAGAGTTATTAGCTGTTGCCAACTTGAATTCCATTGAAGTCCTCTGACTACTTAAACTCATTCTTTCAAATTCTTAACATGATTTTTTTAGTTTAGAGTGAAGTAAAAAATGCTGTTTATTACTTATTTGTAAATCTTATATCTCATTTTCTCTTCTTCTTAATCAGGTAATGAACCTATACTTAACTTTATCTTTCCTTAGATATTTGTAGTCTTTGTATCTGCCTTTGAGAACCTCAGCTGTGTTTTTGGACTCTGCTAACAAAGGTGTTACTGTGTTGACTTTTGAGTTATCTAAAACCCAGTCATTTGTCTGTCTCTCAGGATCCACATTCTTATATTTGCAACTACTGTGGTGAACTCTGAAATTTTTTTTGCAATTTTGCAAAAAATGCAAAAAAACCAGTTTGCCCACTGTTGAGCTATCAGAAGCTTCATATATTCCATCCTGATCTGTTCAAGGCCCCAAACATGTGAGAGCATTCTCATTAAAGTTTGAGCTCTGCTGAGTATTTACTTACCTACAGGCTGGCAGTGAGAAGGACTAGGTTGGCCTGATAAATCTGAATGTGCAATAGTTGTTAATGCTGGATATAAAACTGCAGAGCACCCATTAGACTTGAGTGACTTTTCACCAGACATCATTCTGGCCATTTCTTCCTCTGGTTTTCAAGACTGTCTCTGTACTTTATTCATTGCTGCCTATCTTTTGCATATGGATGCCTATGTAACCCAACCCCTCACAAGAGTACATCATGTCTGTCTCTTTACCCTTAGTTGACCGATAAAAGAGTACTACTCAAGTTCCCTCTGTGTCTTATTCAGTGCTTTGCAAAATTAAAGTATGTCTGGACAACAAATCCAAGTTAATTGCCCAGCATACTTGCAGACCATCAGGATAGGCCTTAATTTTTAATTTCTTATTCCTGATATGCCTTCAAATTTCAGTAGCCATTACTTACTGGTAGTTTTTACTTTCTTTTTGGTACACAGTTTCTTTAGCTGTTGATAATCACTCCATATTTTTGTGTAAAATTGTTGCTTTATTTATTTATTTCCTGTGGACATTTGTGGATCCTTTGAAGAGGGAAAACTAAGTATTTCCAACCAGAAGAATAATAAAAGAATGATGTCTTCTTTAAAAAGCCCACAAAGGTCTAAAATGTTTGTATGTGTCCTCATGGTATTCAGAATTATTCTTATGGTCATTACTCACTTTTGTTACAGTAATGCTTAATGCAGTTGCATTTTCTGTTGTTGGAGACACAACTCAGATTTTATATCACAATGGGCTGTATGCAGTAAGGGAACTGATCAGGTGTCAGTGAAGTTCCTTTTTCTTTCCACACAGAAACAGAGGGAAAAATAATTTTTATTTGTGACTGGTTTTCTCTTGTTGCATTTTTATTTAGAAAGTAAATTTTCATTCATTACGATTTTATAAAAAATTGCTTAACCCTAAGATAGATTTTCTAAGGGACATCTACTGCTGTTATTAGTTCTTATCAGCTCAGTGCTAGAAGAGAATATTCTCCTTATTGAGGTCTAAGAAATAGTGTTTATTAAGGACCATGTTAAGTAAGGTTAAGAAATAGTAAACAGCTGCTTTTTGCTGCTGCAGTAAATCATTCAAAGAATTTGCTGTTATGCATCTGAAAACAAGAGCTGTTACACAGCTGAAAGAATGTGACACTGTTTGCACCATAACCACCAACAGCGAGGGAGGACAACTCAGCTTCTGGGCTGACTTCTAAATGGACAAAGCCTACCTGTATTTTTCTCAAACAGTAATTGAATTCTACATCACTGAAGTCAGTGGGAACTTAATTTTGTCATGTGCTAAATATTCACATGCATGAGCATAAAGCTTCTAGCTTGAACACCTTTGTAAAATCTCTTAAGTCACATACATTACTAAAATCAGTGTAACTGATATCTGTCTATCAGAAGACAATTTATGCACGGCTGGAAGATGCAGTGGTCTGTCCTAGAAAACATATACAGTGCTGTACCAAGACAGACTTTACAAACTGTAATTGATAAAGTCGTAAGATGTTTTTGGGCTATAGTCACTGTCAGTCCTCAAAATTTCTCCTGTTCATTTATCATAAACCTTTTGATTGGAAACTGTGTGGGCAGTATGACTGTGGACCTCAGAGAGGTTAGTGCCCTCTGGACAAAGATTTGGATACCACTCTTAGACACTTCTGAAATAAATGGCCTCTCTTGCTTGCTCTCTCCAACCATTTTTTCAGGACCCAGACATCTCTGTGTTGTGCCCCGCTTCCTCACTTGTGGTGAGTGAATGGGCAGGAGCAAAATAATATAACAGTAAAATGGTGCAGTGCTAATACTGCCTTGACTGTGCTGTTTTTAGTCAGTGGTGGCCAGACTTCACCTTTCACTCACTACAAAGGGACAGAAGCAACCTGGCATCTGCAGAGGTGATTCCTGAGACTGCGCTCCTGACCGCTACCCTCTCGACATATGGCTTGTGGAGCACACAAGCAGAGTAACTGGCCGTGTCTAACTGGCCCTAGGCCCAATTGTTAAGACCCTTGGCTAAGGACAGCCGTATTTGCAGAAAGGGAGGTGTATTAAAAGCAATCATGTTCCTATTTGTGAAAATAGCTGGGTAGAGGAAAGGCTCTCTGTCATTATGGGGGAGGGTGGGGGATTAGAGCTGCAAAATAACTTCCTGCAGTGCTCGACATCAGAGAAACACTTGAGAAATGCCCAAACTACAAGACAAATTTTCTTTGGTGCTTGCATTTTTTTAGTCAGGGAGGTGAATTCACACCAAAGCACCTGGTACAGAAATCCCTTTCCCACATATGGGGAAGTGAACACTCATCCCCTGGAAGAGTCTGGCAAACCGAGGTGCCTGTGTGGGGAAGCTTGTGTTTGGGAGCAGGGAAGCAGCAGGGAGTCTGCATTTCTGCAGGAGCTCAGCAAAGACAAACACCTCTCCTTGTCAGCTGCCCTGCATGAGGAAAGGAAGAGAGGCAGCAGCAGGATCCCAATTAGAGACTAAGAAAGTTCACTGTGCATTTGCTTACATGAAAGGTTTGCTTTTGAGCACTTGAGGCTGGCTCAGAATTGATTGATTGCTAATGATGGTTAGGGTCCATTTAAAGGCAATAAACTAACAATGTCTTGATGAAAATGTGCTTTATATGGCACCCATGACAGATATTTTGCAAATACTGACACATCATCCTTCTAACTAATGTGGTAATGAATGTGCTAAGTGTTTGAGTGTTTGGGGTTTTTTTCTCCTCCATCCTTCCTTGTTGTGGGCATGGCTACACCAGACCTCCTTGTGCTGCACTGATCCTTACCCAGATATTCATCTCTTCAAGTACAATTGAACAGGCTTGTATATAATTGGTGTCTCAGGAAGGGAAATATTGGATGGGAACTTAGGCAAAACTGATGCTGAGACTTCATTGTTATCAGGGACATTTATGAGCTGCTTCTGAGCAGAATTTGACTCCAGGAGATGACACGCTGTAGAGCTGGCAGGGAGAGAACAGAACAGTCCTTCCATTTCCAGGAAGCTCTGTGGGAGAAAATGAACAGGAAAGCCCAATGAAAGTGGTCCCCATTCTAGAGAAGACTCAAACAGAGAAATGGGAACATTGAAAAGTTCTACCAAAAAAGCAGTATTGTCACCTATGAACTCAACAGCCAAAAAGTACTGCTTTCCAGAGTTTCCTTTGCAAGAGGCCCTGGTTGTCAGGCAGGTATAAGCTATACTGGGAGCTCATTGTCATTGTTGCTAAAACTGATCATGAGAGAAAGGGTTGAAATATTATTCCTCCTGAAGGTTAGTTATCCAGTTTCTTAAAACAAGTAAAGCTGTTACTGTCCCCTTGGAGACTGAATGGAAGCAGATTATAATGAAACAGATGGTGCAGAATTTAACTTAAAATCAAGATTCTTACCAAGACCGGTCTGTCTCAAGCCACTCTTCAGGCAAATTTGTATGCAGAGACATTAAACAAATAATCCCAGTGGTCACCCTTGGGTCAGTTTCTTAGTTACAAGATTTCAGAGTGCAGGACACATTGCTTATTTTTGGAGAAAGGCATCTCATGTTTTTCTTAAGCTATAGTAAATACCACCTATTTTAAAAGGTGAATCCCATTCTGTAGATTCATATTGTGTAGAAACAGTCCTTCGATAAATTTAGGAAGACCTCTCAAAACTAACATTATTTATAAACCTTTTTTGGCTTGCAACTACTGCCATTTTCTTGTTTTCCTATTCTTACAGCAGTCTTTTCCTTATCCCCATTTCCAACCAGCTTTCTAGGAGAGCTGTATTAAGTCTTTCCTCTCCAAAAACATGAGTGAGCTACCAATTTTACTCCCAATAACTCCTCAATCGTCCTCTTCTGTGGAATAAATCACAGCCACTCTCTCTGACATTTCGAAATGAATGTACAGCTGTAGCTCTATACCCCTGAAAGAAAACTCTTAACCTCTTGCCCACAACTCTTCTAGCCCTTAATCTTTTTTGCATTGCTACAACTATCATGTCCCTTGGATTGCCCATGAGCCCTTGGTTTGGTTTGGTCTTTTTACAATCCGGTTTAAACCCAGAGCTGCAGAGAAAGCTAGGTCTCTGTGTATAAAACAGAAAGAACTTTGAAGGTTCAAAATATGCCCAAAAAATGTGATTAAAACCAAATGAGGTTAGATGTTGGTGCCAAAAAATTGATATATTTTATTTAATAGTAAAAGAGGTAAAGAGAAAGAGAGAGAAGGGGGTGGGGGGGGACAGGGAGAGTGACAGGGATTAGGTGGAAGCATATCACCCTTCTGAGGGTCCTAACAATGTCTCATTGCTCCGCTCCATCCAGTCCGCTGGGTGGTGAGGCTCCCTTGCTGCCATCACACCGCACCATGACGCAGAGTATAGAATCCAGTGGATTAATATGTATTTTGGGCAGGTGGGAACGCCCAGCTGCCTCCCCTAAGGGGGCCAAGTTTGACACTGTCCCTTGGAACACTGTGGATCCATTGCATCATCTCTGCTGCAGGGTCTGGGGACCCCTCTGGGGGGGCCTTTGACAGGCCATGACACCCCCTCTGTCCTTCATGTGGATGCGGCTTTTCCTGGTCTGAAGGGGCCCCTCAGCTCAGCTCCTCTGCACAGCGGAGATGGGCACTACACCCAAAACCTCTCCTCCTCCCACACATTGCTGAGAGGGTCTCTGCTGGCCTGGCAGCTGATTGCCCTGGGGCTGTGATCTCCACCTGAAGGTGTTGGGCTTGTGCTCTGTGAATGTCCCCAGCCCAGAGCTGTTACTTTATCTTAGTCCGTGGGCTCAGTCCCATTCAGGGTGTGGTAGTCTTTGCTGCAGCTTTTGTATTCCAGGTCTTATTGTAATAAGCAGAGGTCCTTCATGAAAATGTTTAAGTCATAAACTATAATGTTTCAGTCTCTGACAGGTCTTCATCTAGATCCCTCCGTATGAGTTAAAAGTCTTGCCAACTCTCCTGCCTTCCTTAGTCAATGTTTTTTTCCAGGTCCTTGACATCTCCTCTGTGCAGCACCCTTCCCTCTAATGTCCAGTCTTCACATACATTGCCTGGCCCTGCTCATTTACACGCTCTTGGAGAGTGTCGGTGCAAAGAGCTGCCCAAAAGATCATTGTCCTTATCTGGTTTTTTTCCTGTATTCTCCTCTCCTCTCCTGACTCTCAACCTCACTTCCTTCCTTCAGAACCCTGCTTTGCAGGAAGCATCCCAGAAGCTGGTAGCAGCTGTCTGGCTGTTCCTGTTATCCTCCCAGCCTCTCTCCTATTTTCCAGTGTCTTCCCAGCTGTCTTTGCAGCATCCAACAGTGGGGTCTCAAATAGCACCCAGCACAGCTGTCTCCAGCTCTGTGGCCAGACTTCCCAAATGCACACTGGTCACAGCCACACTGTCCTGTTTCTCAGATCACGTTGACAAGTCTTTCCCCTGCAGAACAGGTACAGAAGTTGTTGCAGCTGATCGATGCTGAAACAACTCTTTCTCTGCCTCCCTGTGTTCCTCACTGGATAAACAGTTCATGAGCAGCCAAGGGGCTTTCTTGCTCTTTCTTCACTGAGTTAATCATTTACTCCACAAGGTCATTGCTTTTCAGACTATATACTTTTTAGTTCTGATTTACTGCTTTGGCCCTTAGCATTCAAATTCATCTGTCTTCTTTAAGACCACATTTCCCTCTGCCATGCCACCCTCTTCTTTTCAGCCCTTCATCACACGTTACTTTATTTAGTGACAGGAAACTGGCAAGTCAGGGACATAAGGGCAAGACTTGGGACCAAATGGGGCAGTGAGCAGGGCTGCATATCCACAGCCACCCCCACATGATGCCCTCTGTTTGCTGCTTGCTGTGCAGTCGTCAGTATACCAGTGGACAAGTAGGTTTTTATACTGCCATATGTAGCTGGTAATGAGTTAACCCAGAGAGGAGGGTTTGGGAGCAGCCCAAACCTGCTTTCCCTACGCTTAAAACCACCGTGAACCTAAGCAGCCCTTGTTCTGAAGCAAGAAACCAGACAGGTCCTTAAAAACCTTGGGTGTGTTTTACACTATGTAGTTAACATAATTAGTTCCCAGGTCAAGGCTTACCACTCTGGTTTTACCCTCAGTGAACCCTGAACTGACAACACCTTGCAGATCGGCTTTGCTGAATTTCCAGCATCTCCTGCCCAACCTGCTTACTTCTTCCTCTTTCTTATGCTTCATCGTCTCGTTTATTTTTCATTTAGTGTCCTTCCGTCTGGAGGCACCTGTCTTGTGTGAGAGGAAATGAATGCCCAGCCTACCTGCCCTCCTCCTCAGCACAGCGCACAGTGCACAAGTGAGAGTGGGCAGTATAAAATCCGTGCGAGGGATCTCACCTACACAGCTCAAGTGCTGAATAAATCATAGGAGCAGGACTTTGCTGAGTCCAGCCCTTACATTTTGGACATCGGAGCAAGAACTCATCTTTGTTTTGCGGCCATTACTTTTACCTTTAGCATCCTCTCAGGATCGTTAACATGCCTTAGTCCTCTCTAACTGTTATCCAGAGTGCTGCTTGCATGTGTGTTCTGCTGTATCCTGTATTTTCCAAAGCATCATTACTTTCTGGGCACAAGCAGCCAGATGCTGGATTTGCTCAACTTGACTATGGCTCTGCATAAATGCAATTCATGTCTGTCTTGATATGGGCCTATGAATTGACAAAAACATGCTTTGGATGCTAATTCAACTTCAGTTGTAGGATTAGCTCAAAATTTGTAATTGCCTTTGTAGGTGCCATCTCTTCCTGCACATTTTCCCTTAAATTAAATCCCAGCTGTTTATAATCACAATTTATAAAGCTATATTTTCAGTCTTAATCTCTTGCCATTTCAGACGGATCTGCAGGAGTAATTCTCCAAGCAGCTACCAGGGTATTCCCATCCATGGTGATTTAAATTAGCCAAACAATAACTCCTTCAGTAATTAAAACACCCAAAAAAATCAGAACAAAAAGCTTCCCATTTTAGTCTGTGTTAAACCAATTCATTGGAGTGACACGATTAAAATCTTGCGGCCAAATCCTGCTTGTCCTCTTCATGTAAGTGCTGCTTTTGAGAGCAAAGGGATGAGTGAGAACAGCATTTAGTCCATACATTAATAATGTATATCCTTTGATTGACAGGGAATGGGCTGGCAGAACAAATGAAAGCACCCTGGGGTAAGAGGAAGAAAGCCTCAGTTTGTTGCTGCAAACTGCACAGGCATAAAAGTACATTTTGTTCCACTATTAAATAAGGAGATTGGGGATATAATACTGTCTCTTCTGCAGCACTTCCATTTTCTGCTCTTGGCAAAGAGGATAAAACTGTCCACAGCTGTAATTGTTCCATCCAGTGCTCACATGCCTGGGAGAATTAATCATGATTTGCAAAATCTACTCCTCTTAGCTGCCGAGCAGCATGCTCATGTACAGCCAACATTGACTGACCAGTGAGTCCGAGTCACCACAGACTGTGTCCTCCATGTCCCAGCACTGCATCCCACAAAGTTGCTGGCTTCATGCCTGGGGTAGCTTGGGGTGGACATCCAGAGCCTCCTTTTTTCACGTAGCTTTGTCCTGGTCAGAAAAGCATTGCTGTCTTTCTTTTCATTAAGCTGGTTGGAAATGGATCCATGGAGACAAGAGCTGCAATCCTATGTGAGCAGCCCCAAACCCTGTGGGTGCAGTGAGGGCAGGATGCACTGGGTGGGTGCCTCCAGTGTGGCACAGGGGTCCTGCTGCCCACAAGCAGCCAGAGCCAGAGCCAGCCTTCGTGGCTTCATCAGTCTCAGGGGGTTTAATGTTGATTTGAATTGGATTTACTGATTACCTTTGTTTGCAGGTTGTTTATTTTTTTTGCAAGAGGAATTCTAGACAGACAGTAATATGAGAAAAAGCAAATTCCAGGAACAAATTACCTCAAATTTTGTACAGTGTAATAACACTGCACTTCTACCATTTTTCCAGATATTTAATAGTGATTGTTATAGTTTGAATTAATTCATAATGTTCTTGGCTAACTTTTGCCAAAGGAACACTTCCCTATTTGTTACTGGGCTGTTTCTCTGGATAATTTTTGTATTCGTATTGTACCTGGTATTTTTCATGCCTCCAGAGCAAAGCCAGAAAACTCCTGCATCAGTGCTGAAGGTAGCCAGGGAGGGTGAGTCAGCTTTTCACTTCCAATCATAAAATTAAGACTCAGCAACCAATGAAGTCCTGCTAATCAGGGTAAGTACCTTGCCATTTCCTTAGTTTTGAGCACGTAATTTCTACTGAAATACAATTATTACAACAAAACGTATTAAAAGAAGCATGTTTGAATGCTTCACCACCCAAAGGCAGGATGATGACCTTGCACCTGGGCACCCCTTTAGCAGAGCAGCTGAGCAGACCCCTGTGCAGCTGCATTTCTTCCCCAGCTTACCCCCACACATGGTTATTGCTGGGACACGTGCCCAAGGCCAGCTCACGGGAAAGCCTGCAGCTGTCAAGCCTTGTAGGTGGATTGGGGTTTCCACAACCAGGCAAGCCTGGTGTTGAGACCCAGGAGCATGAGGGAGGACAGCAACATCTTCAAGACAGGGGTGTTGACTGCCCCACATGACATGGGATGTCCTTGGAGTGAAGTGGGCACTGTGAGGGTTGTGAAAAATAATAGCCCTGCTGGTTAGGCATGAATATGTAACATCATGAATTCTTTATAACTCACAAAAAGAACTACCAGGAAACAAAAAAATGTATCATCACCATGTGCTCTAGTTTCCATCCTACCATTTGAAAGCTCTCTTCTTCAGTGTCTGAAAAGCAAAGTGCCTGGGTCGAGATCTTCCATTGGTCAGCGGAAGAAGACACATCCGTGAAAGGCACAGCTTCATACCCAAGGTAGGGCTCAGCATGGGGGAAGACGTCTCCGCAAGGGGTTTCACTCCTGTATGGAATTTGACAACTAGGTTAGAAGAGACTTGACTTCTAGAAAGTCAATGTGTGTGAGAGCCATCCTGCTCCTGAAGTCTAAATGGCTTTACAGCATGACCCAAGCTCTTGGGTTTTATGGATAAACAGATACACTTTATTTTAAAAATACAAGTAATTTTAAAAAAGTGTTTCTCTCGCTAAAGTTTTTTTTAAGACTTTTAAAGTCCTACTCAGCTGACTGGCTGAAGCTTCTCCAAAGCCAGCCAAGCTGCTGTTGAGCAGAAGCAGGGGATATTGCAGCTCTGCAATCCCAGTGGCAGGCTGAAACCCAGGGCAGGTGGCACCAGCCAGCCACTGATGACCAAAGTGTGCTCAAACCATCCTCAGGCCAGGGCTGCCTGTTGCTGGGCATGTGAAATGGTGTCAGGCCATGCAGCCCTGAGTTTTGGGGAACCTGAGGCTGGCTAGCAGGAAATGGGGAATGGCAAAGAAAGCAGAGAGGGGACTAACCAGCAGGGAAATCTGGGACAGTAGGTGAGGACAGGTAGTGATTGACCTAGAGGAGAGCAAGGAAATGGGGACATGTTGAATGACTAGAGACTGACATGAGTGGGGAGTTGAAGGAAGTGGGGTCTGCTGAGTTGGGAGCAGGTCTTGGCACCCCCTGGGGATGTCCCCTCCCCAGCATAACATGGAGCCCAGGAGTCCTCTGCTGTGAGCAAGCCCTAGTGAAATTAGGTGCCCATGGCAGGGGAGGGTGCCAGGACCATGGACTGGACAGTGCAGTGGCCCTGAGCAGCACTGGAGGGCTTGCTGAGTTTGTTGTTTGGTGATGGAGGGGTTAATTCCACATACAAAACCCTGTGGGAAGGTAGCAACACCAGACACCCACAGCTGGGAAATACCACCTACACAAACCTAAATTCAGCCTCTGGAAACCAGTTACTGTGATACTGTCTCTAACGGCAGCCCCACAGGCATCCGTCCCTGCAACGCAGGGCCAGGCATTCTCCCTGTGGTGCCATGCCAAGAGGACATGCAATCCCCCCCACAAGGACACATTATCTAGCTCAAGGAGAGGGACAACCCCATTCTTCCATGAGTACTTCATTAGAACCTGATACCAATTTGAAGTGATGAAACTATCAGGGGTTAACATTCATTCAAGTTGGATTTACTGCTTTCCTTCGTTTCGCCCAGGACACCCTCAGTTGCTGGTCCATCAACAGAGGAAGGCACAAGCCCTCTGTAGATGCTGCTGCTCATCCCTGCCCTGCTCAGCAGCAGAGCTCCTGCCAGCTTAGGTGATGGGTGGTACCTAGGCTGGTTTATGCCCATAGGGGATTTCAACCAGGGGAGCTCCCCTGAGCTGAAGACCCCATTTGGTAGTACCCATGTTACTATATAAAAATCAGGAAGGGCATGACCAGTAGATCACCAGTTTCTCCTCCAGCAGGCCTTTAGGTAGCTGACCACTAGCAGTTGATCCTCACAAGCTGTGTGTAAAACTTTTTTTTCCAGCAAAGGGCTGGTGTTAGTTTGTGATGTGCTCCTTGCATTTCAGTCCAAGGCAGAAAAAGCAGACTCGGCCATAAGGTGTGCCAAACTGCTGGAGTGTTTGAGAAATCAAACAAGAAGCTCCTAGAGAGTTGTCAGATGCTTGTAAATGAGACTTTAGGTTTTATTTGAATATTTGAAGTTATGACTCAGTTCATAATTTTCATGTAGCAGCCCCACTGCCTTGGGCTCATGAAGTTAAGATGCTTTGACAGTTATAGAGAGAAAAAAAATGAGCTTGTGTCCTGGTCACTGGCAGACCAACCCCAAAATGCGGATGGTGGGACTGAGGGCTGGTGCCTGCTTCCACACTTTGGGATCTAGATGGGTGCTGCCAGGTTTTCTGAGCCCAAAGGTCAGAGGTGAAAATCCAACTGACCATCCCAGGGGCTGTAAATGAGGTCTGGCCTGTGTGACATGGTGCTTTTGGGGTGAGCCAGGGCCAGCACAGCCTGGCCAGGCACAGCTCTGAAATCAGGTATCCCATGACACCATCACCCACTCAGCACCAACCACTGCTTGTGCATGGCAGAAAGCTTGCGCCTGGAGCTGGTGGATGCCTCCAGACTAAGAAGGATATGCCCCTCTCCTTGGGCACACAGGGCTGGGCAGGAGAGGTGGATAGACCAGCTGGTCCTTCCAAACCAAAAGGAGAGGTTTGGCATCCTCTGGGAAATAGTAACAGTCCAAAAATTATGGCTTGATACCCCTTTCATTATAACTCTGCTCATGTACCTAGCCAAAGGTGCAGGGGAGGCAACACTCTGTCCAAGGGCTCCTGTGGGCTGCAGTGCTCCCCATCCACCTGAGATCTCCTGTGGGAGCTGGCTGCTTGCTGTGCTCCAGAAGGGGTGGAGGTTGTGCTCCCTACACAAGGGAGAGGAAGGTGAGCAGAGGGATGCTGTGCTTGTGGCTGATTCACCAGCTGGCTCAGCTGAGTTAGTTTGTTCCTCATTTAGCGTTAGATTTCAGGAATGCTGGATGTATTAGACTCTCAGAAAATTAATCATCAGGGTGATGCAAGACCTTTGTGCTCTTTGCTACTAGCCAAAGCTAAATAAATACCTTATTTCTTGAACATTACAACTTTTAGATTTGCCCAAATTCCCTGAATGTTGCCATGATGCGGTCAGTGGCATTGCACTTGCTGGTATATTGGCATCCTTTTTTCATCCTTGCTTCTTCCCAGCTCACTCCTCTGCTGAGAAAACCCTTGTGACCCGACTGCCTTGAGAAAACTTTTCTTTATGCCTATAACCTGCTCAAGTTTTTCTGTCACTCCTCTTTTCCTCACACAGCTCCTGGGCCAGGGATCCTTTCCAAGCTGTCCCAGACCTCTCCAATACTATACTACCTTTCTTCCTTTCCCTCAGTGCCTCGGGTGCCCAGGAAATTCCTTAATTAGGGCATGCCCAAATTCCTCCTTCTTTCTGAAAACCATGAAGGACCTCACCTACAAAGCTAAAGCACAGAGCCAAATCCACAGGGCAAACTAACCACCCAGCCAGTGTGCTGCCAACCAGAGTCTGTAGCAAGGTAGGACTTTCCTTCCTGCCCTCCCCTCCGTTCACATCTGCCTTTAGCCTCAGAGCTCATTTCATGTGGCCCCAACATGGGCTGCATAACAGTACAGCTCTGTGAACCAGCACCCATGGTGCATGCCAGCATCTCGGAAGAACATGCAGCATTCTGGCTGGCATCCCACAGGATTCCTGATATTTGCATGGAGCCGGGGCTCCTGCACTGTGTGGTGTGCTGGAAGGCAGTGGGGTTCAGGGCATCAGCATCAAATAGGGTTACGATTAAAACATTCCTGGTTTATGGCAAAAGCTCTGCTGAATGCTACAATTTGCATCATGATAGGCATGGACCAGATGCTGCAAATAGGGCTTAAGCTACATACATATTTCACAATCAAGGCAGTGAAGCAGAGGAGCCCTTTATCCTTTGCCTTCATGGGAAAGCTTTCACATGGTGGCATGCTCTGGAGCTTGTGGAGCGCTTGTGCTGGAGCATTAGGTCAGGACCCCAGGATGCCTGTCTCCCTGCCCTGATGGAGGAGCCTCACCACAGATGCTCTTCATCTCTTCATGCAGAAAGAGCAAAAACCCACCGAAATCCACCTTCCTTCAATATTCCTGGGTCATGGTGAACCTGTTGTGGTACTGGCAGAGCAACCAGTAATACATAGTGCTACATGAATAACTACAAAAAAACTAGGAAAAAGCCAGGTTGGCTAGATTAGTCCAAAGTCACACAGTCAGTGTCAATCCTGCCTTGCAGCAGCCTGATAAGCAGTAAGATATTCCAAGACACTGCCGGCTCTGTTTTCTGTGGTTTCCATTTTTCAGTCCCTCCCATAAATTGTCTCGTCTTCAGTCTGAGGCTCTGCCTGTGGCTGGGGCTCATCCTCCTGCATGACCAGGTCCTCACAGAGCAGCTCCTCTGGCTTACTAGAGCCAGGAGATGCTGGCAGGAGGTTCCATCCTGCTGGCAGCTCTTAAGGACAGTCTTGGGTCTGTTGCTGGCCTTCTGGAACACAAAGCCAAGCTCAGGGGAATGTGCAGTATATTTTTCCTTGGTAAACATGTTCCTGGGGAAAGTGGGGCAGCAGCAGTTTAGCACACACTCCCTTAACCTGGAGAAGGAAATACAGCTTCGGGCAAAAGGGCAGCATCGACTTGTCGCAGGCTCTGATTAGCAGGCGAGGAGAGCGGCACTGGGCTGCTGTGTAAGCAGGTGCTGAGGCAGAGGCAGAGCATCTCTCACCTCTGCAGTGAGGGAATGGGCTGCGATCCAGCCATTCCCTCAGCCAGCTGAGCCCCTGGGTTACTCAGAGCACTGTGGCCCCAGCCCAAAAGCCCCCTGGATCGCTGTGGAATGGTAGCGTGAGCCTGTGTTCACACCAGGCAGTGACCAGCGGCAAGCTCCAGAAAGGCAGCTCCATTCTCTTTGCATCCTGCCCTCAGAGGAGCTGAAAACACAGCTGCACTGTGTTTGACAGCTCGGGCATCACTTCTGAAGGCTGCCAAGCTAATAACAGCAGCAGAACCCAAATAACCCACGGTTGCTAGAGCTGAGCTCCCACCCCAAGTGCTGCAGAGATGCTCACTCTTCTGACTCACGTGGTTTATCACAGGATCTCGCCTCAACTGCTGTATTTCTGCAGAGCAAATACCTGCTGCCTTCACTCTCCCATCTCTTTACCTACCATATCTAATACATATTATTCTAACAAGATTATTTTCATATTGACAGAGGTCTCTGGTTTAAGAAGGCTTGTATATTTAGCCTTGGTCCACAGTAGCAGTTCTTCCTAACCTCACTCACTGGAACTGTTTGTATATCATAGCCAGGGTTCAGCAATATCAAGGCCTATACAAATTTGTTTTGTCATTGAGCAGTAGCAGTAATTAGTTTAAAGAAACCAAGGGTGTATGAAGTGGTTTCATGAGAGCAGAGGTAACTTGGCTTAGGCTATTGCCATGACCTCTTGCGAACAGCTCCCCAGAATATCTCTGCCAGCAAGACATAAGGCTAGGAAACAGGGACTCCTCCAGACTGGCTTACCTGTCAGGTGTCACCAAACCCCTGGCTGGCCATGGCAACATCTCTGATCAGAAGATGCTTCATCCCCACAAGACAGTTGAGTGATATGCAGGCCATGGTGCTGGGACAGCTGTGTCTTTTGGAAACCGATAAGCTGAGTTTTATAACCCATGTTCAGTAAGTGCCGTTACGTAAGAAGGTGAGGTTGGTCACTCAGGGTCAGGCCAGCTGGGTGCGGGAGCTGCCTGCAGCAGAGCCCATGTGCTGACAGGACTAGGGCACACCCAGGAAGCACTTGTGCTAGCACTCCTCCAATTTCCAGCCATTTTCAGGTGAATAAAATGAGCCACAGTTGGCTGGCATAGTCTTTTTTTTCACCTCATGCAAATTTCCCTTGAGCTGTGCTGTTGTTATTGTGCAAAAAATAGAGCAAGATATGTATTAACTCTCAAAGGAAGGGAACTAGAAAAGCAAGCAGGAGCAGGGCACCCTCATTAACTCCTTTGGCTGAAAGTGGGGCACTCACCTGCAGAAGCAGCAGCCTCTGCCCAGGCTGGGGAGCAATGTGGGGGCTACTCACCCATCACCCATGGGCAGTGGGTGGGTCAGAGAGGTTGAGGGTCATACTGAGATGTCAAGCCACAGCCCTGCTGCAATCCCGAAACATGAGGGACTCTAAAGCGCCATGGCCTGGCTGCCAATCCCACCGGGTGCCACAGAGGGCAAGTCCTGGGTCTTAGGTAGAGATAGGCAGGGATTGGTGTCTAAAACTGGGCTATCACCCCTGGTTCCGGAGCACGTGGTGTTTCCATCAAGTGCTCGAATAACCTTTTCTTTCAGCTGAGCAAGAATAAGGGGATTTCAATGTGATGAGGCCTCTGTTTTGTGCAGCCCCTCTGTGTAAGTACCCATGGTGAGGCAGCACCGAGGGTCCCCTCGCTCCTGGGCAGGCTGAGTTGCAGTAGCCGCTGCCGTGCTGGAGCTGCACCAGCCATTAACCAGCAGCGGTGCTGCTGGCAAAGACTCTGGTCTCTACAGCATGGGGCATGCCTGCTGTTCCCTGAGACACCTCCAGCACCCCATGGCCTGTTCCCTTGTACCCCCATAAAGCACAAGCCAAGGCTGAAACAAGGCCAGAGACTCAGCCGACTTCCCTGACTTCCCTGTGTCCGATAGTTAAGTGTTACAAATATCCTAAGGGCCTTTTCTATCTCTGTTTCACATTGAGATTCGAGGGGATGGTACTGTTGGAAAGCTGCAGCCAGCACCTAAGCCAGCTCAGCTCAGAATCTGGAAATCAATATGGGTAAAATTTTTTTCAGGTCCATTAACAGTTGCTCTGTTGGATGCCATGATAAAAATAAAGATGTGCACTCAGCTGGTGACTCCCTGCTTTGTTTTGTGCTGGTCTTCTGGGATCAAAGTTATCAGTGGCACCATTTGCTCTTTAGCCTAATGATGGCAAAATGTTTAGCGTATTTTATATATTCAGGTCTCAGCTTTAGATTGGGTGACAGACAGTACTTCCCAGAGAAGCAGCAGCTTTTGAACAGCCCAGCATGCTGCGTCACTGCAGTCCAAGAGGGGATGTAGAGCAGAGTTGGAGCAGCAAGAGAAGCCTTAACATGAAAAATAATGAAGCTATAGCACAGTTTCTGATTATTAGGCAAGCAATATTTGGCTGGGTTACTGGAACTATCATATCTACCTCTGTGAGGACAAGTCACAGACATTTTAGTCATACAGACACTGCCCATCACAAATAAACCAGGAAAGCTCTCCTGGGGCATCACATGGAAGTGGAAAAATGGCTGTAAAATCAGCAGAAGATAACTGAGCATCATCTCCTCATATCATGGTTTGCTGAGCCATCTCAGGGAAGAAGTGGTTCAAAGACTGACAGGAGAATCTTTAATTCCCTGCAGACCTGGGGATGCTCAGCACTGTCAAGTGGGATGCAGGTCTCCAACCATGGGCTGCAGTATGGGGAGGTGCAGGAGGGCGATACAGGGCCTGAGATGCCCTGGGAAGAGGCATGAATCCACTGCTCAGCTTTTGTGTAGGATTTTGTGGCTCTCCCTGGCTATACATACACAAACATTTAAAGGGAGTTTTGTTTGCTCTGTCAGGAGAGCATGATACCATGCTGGGACCCCTCAAAATTCATCCCCTAGCTAGAATACTGGGAATTATTGCTCCCAACTGCCATCCTCCAGAGTGCAAAGACCCCACTGCTGGCAGCAGGGCCATGGGCTAGCAGGGGACACAGGCTGGGTGGGGTTCATAGGTATCAGCCTCTGCCAAAAAATACAGCCCAAGAGCTTTCAGGGCTGGGGCTGCAGTGCCTGCACGCGCAGGGGAAGCCATACATTTGTTTACTGCAAATGTATCCATAGAAACTCCTTCTCCAGGGCTGAAGATGTGGATCCTGGAGCTGTGGTGGAGCGAGCTTTCTGCCCCCAGCATACCTCGAGCAGCCTTGGCAGAACTGTTTGGCAGGAAATAATTCAGACTAATGTATACCCCCATGCTCCTGAAATTGTGTGGAATTTAAAATGCTAAATGAACTAAATCATTCTAAGTGTGCAAGCACTTGTCGTGGTTTGACCCTGGCTAAGTGCCAGGCACCCATGGCAGCTGCTCACTTGTTCCCTCCCCTGCCACAGCTGGGCAGAGGAGGGAAGGAGAGGGGGGAGAAAATCCAGGGAATTAACACAAAGGTCCATGAGTTGAGATAAGGAACCGGGAGAAAATGCTCAAAGGACAAACCAGGCTCAACTTAAGTTACAAAGTGAAATTTATTACTACCTGAGTTAGAAGGAGGATATGAGAAATAAACTAAACCTTTAAAAGACACCGTTCTTTTCCCTCCCCATCCCTCCTCCCTCCCACCAACAGTGCGAGGGGAGCAGGGTGTGGGGTTTCAGGTCAGTCCATTTCCAGGATCTTCTTCCCCTGTTTAGGGAGAGATTTTTTCCTCTGCATTTGCCGTGGGGTCCCTCCCACAAGAGACAGTTCTCTGTGAACTTCTATGGCATGGGTTTACTCATCCACGGGGTGCAGTCCTCCAAGGACAAACTGCTCCAGCATGGAAGCAGGGGGCCCCGCTCTCTCCAACCGGGTCTCCCACCTGGACTGCAGTTTCCTCTGACATCCACTCCCTCCAATGTGGTCACCTCCTCCACAAACTGCGGGACTTTTATCTCAGTCTCTGTCTCTCACTGGGCTGCACCTGCTACGGCTTCTCCTGGCATTTACAGCACCTGCGGCTTCTTCTGGCATCCATGGCTGCTGCGGTTTCTGGTATCTCCCCGCTCCAATGTTGGCACCTCACCCACAGACTGCGGGTGGATCTCTCTGCATCCCCTGTGGACCCCATGGACTACAGGGGGGACACCCCGCCTCACCATGGGCTCACCACGGCCTGCAGAGGAATCGCAGCTCCAGCGCCTGGGGCACCTCCTCCCCCTCCTTCTCCACTGACCTTGGTGCCTCCATGTTGTTTTCCCTCACATGTTCTCACATCCTCCTCCTTCTCTAACTAAAGGCAGCTGCGTGTGCATTTTGTTTTGATTTTTCCTTAAATGTGTCATCACAGAGGCATAACCAACCTTTCTAATTGGCCCAAACATGGCCAGTGGCATGTCCATCATCTTCAGAGCCATCAGAGATTGGCTCTGCTGGAAATGGTGAAGAATTCCAGAAGCTTCTCACAGGAGCCATCTTTATAGCCCCCTCCCCACTACTAAAACTGCAACACACTATAATTGTGAAGAGAGGCAAAGTATGCCTGTTTCAATGCTTTTCAGCTATAATTCTTGAAACCATCTAGCTTCAAAACAGAGCGAGCTGAGAAGCAGAGAAATTGCACCAACAAAGAACTGCTCCAGGCTCTAAAAAAGCACTACAAATGTAGGACTTTCAAAGGACAGAAACAGCTGGAATGGTTGAATTCCTACCCCTTCCTTAGACAAACACAGTGTCCCATGCTTCCTGGAAGGTCCCAGTTGCTGACATGAGCATGATGAAAGTGCCTTGCCACCTCTTGGCCTGTGACTAACCCAACCAACAAGCAAGAGAACACATAAAGCAAAAGAAAACAGATGAAAATGAACAAGATATATAGAGAAGCAAAGGTGGTGACTGAATTAACTTTTCAAGAGACTGCACTGGGAAAGGGAAGATGAAAGGTATGAGAGCAGGAAATTTGGAGAGCAAGGCACAGCCTCGGGTGTCAGAGGGCTTTAGAGGCTGCAATGCCACGACAGGATCATGAGAGAGAAGAATGCAAAAGCCAAGGGCAGGGGAGGGATCCAGCCAACATCCCAAGTATGTAAGAAGCAGCAGAAGGCACAGTCCAGTTCTTTGGACTAACACATTTAAAAAGGAAACAATTATGGCCCTGTACCATGGCTTCTTTCTCCCAGGAGAAGCCCTGGGGATGAGCAGGGTCCCTGAGGCAAGGAGCAAAGCCAAAGAAGCACATAACCCTCTTCCCTGGGCTACACAGCCAGGTGGTTGTTGCAGCACTGTGCCTTTCCACCCTCACCCTTCACAGGGCCTTGCATTTGGGAAACTGCCTTCCTGTTTTAGATCCTTATATTTCACTGTCTGGAGAGAGAAAATGAGGGAGCTTGTAATGCAATAACCCGTAACAGAATTGTGCCCTTACACCAGGCTGCACTTGCATGATAGCTTTAAAGATGCTACCACGTGGCAGCCCTGAAGTGACCTTTTAATTCTGCCTCCCTCTGTTTAATTACTTTTTTATATATATAGATCTGGATTGTATCTGCTCTGCAGTCTCAGTTGCCATCCCCTTCCAATCCTCCTGTGCCTGTCCCCCACCCACTGCCCAGTGTTGTCTCCCCCTGAGCTGGGATTTCACTGTGCCATGCCTGCCTGTGGACCTCTCTGAGGAGCCAGAGCTGCCCAGCAGGAGAGATCACACAAACATAAATGCTCAGCTAAAACTAAAGCAATAAAAAATAATGTTAACAACAAGTTTTGGCCTCACACCAGTGCCCACTGTGGATCACAAGCTTGTTTTTGCCAGTCGGGAGCAGGAGCTGCCCCTGGACACAGGTCTTTCCCACCAAGCCTGACAGTCATCTCACCGCAGCTGGCAGTGCCCAAGCCCTGTCCTTCCACCTCCAAGGGACAAGTCCTGCCTCCAAGTCCCTGGGCTGGCTGCTGGCAAGCTGTGAGCAGGAGGGAAGGGAGGAGGGTGAGAGCCAAGGGGAGGCTCTCCTCTCCCTGCAGCCCCCAGAGCAGCTCCCCACCCTTGTTGCCATCACCACCCACAGTGGCACCTGGGCCCCAAATGCTCCTTGCCCAAGGGGACAGCGGAGCCCCACCACTGTGTCCTCATGGAGACGCCAGGCAGAGGGAGCTCACAGGGAAGACAGCTAAAGTGACACATCCTCTGCCAATGTCAAGTCGCTCCTTGCTGAAAGCATCACTGGCACAGTGGGTGCTGGGCCCTAACATACCTTGGGCACCAGGGACAAAGGTGGATTTGGCAGGATCTGTTGGGGCCATAGCATGCCACGATGCCACCAGCGGGGGCACCAGGCTCCCGCTCGCGGTCCCAGGGGCTGGCCGGGCTGCTCCAGGCTCAAGAGGGTTGGCGAAGGTCCTGTATGGGTTCACCTAACCCACCAACGTTACAGGCGCACTGAGGAAAGAGACACAAGTGGAGGAACTTCCCAGATGGTTTATTTGGCACTGGGGTCATGCCAGAGAAGCACTGGCACGGCGTGTTACAGTTACATATATACCAACATGAGGGGGCAGGGGAGGGTACAAACATCCTATGAGGTAGGGGTGCAGGGTTTGAATTTGGCAGGGCTTTGTCTAGGATTGTGAAATACAGAGCCCTTCAGGGAGAGAAACCAGATACCGAGGGTGGGGAGGAGGGGGGAGACAGCAGTGCCTTGCCATGAGAAAACCCAAAACCTGGCCAACAGCACACCACAACAATAGCAGGTGCTGCTGTGAGCAGTGGGTGTAGTACAGTCAGTGGCCCTCAGGCTTGGCCCCATGTCCCTGGCAGCTGCCAGCCTGGGGCAAGGGAGATGAATGTGGCTGGTTTTATCTTGGTTCCTCATTGTTCCACTGCTTTTGGCCTTCACCCTGATGAACATGGGCCTACAGGACAGAAATTAAGCCTATCTAGGCATTATCTTCCCCTGCTGTAGGTTATGTACCACCAGGCTTTCTGAGGCTGGTCCCTGGCATGTCCAAGTGTGAATCTCTGCACTCCCAGGAGGTGCCACACCTGCCCCGTGGTTCTCCCGCGGGTCTTGCAGAGCTGCCACCGGGGACAAGTTTCCCCTTTTTATGAGCCACATGGATGTTGACAGTATCACACACACCCTGTATTGCAAATAGATTATTTGTGGGCCCAGCCTCCCTCTCTTCAGGTACTAATGAGGTTTTTGTATACAGCCGCAGTGCCTCGTGTGGCAGATGGTGCTGAGTTAGATTTCGATTATTCCTGTTCTGCTGGTTTGTCTCTCGAGTGTGCTAACTCATGGACAGCTTGTCTGTGCTTATTGCAGGAGCTGCATCCAGGACCTTTTCAAAACACACCTGCCCAGATGTTTGCTGGGAGCTGCAGCTTTGTCTAAAATGGAGAGCAAGGCCTTCTGGTAGTGCTGAAAATAACTATTCAGCTCAACTGCTGCCTGGCTGTTGGAGCACTTGGAAAATATTGATTTTCACTTCTGCTAAAATAAACAGGTTTTATTGTGCCTTGTGATTTCCTTGTCTGGAAATCAGTGTCATGGGTGGGCCAGCAGCACTATGTCCAGCTCTGGGGCTGGGTCAATCACCACATGTCCATTCCCACTGCTGGCAAACAGTGCGGAGGCAGAGCACAGAACTGCAGGTCCTACAGAAACACACCGTGATCTCTTGCTTTGAAGTTCAATGCACATGTTAGGGAATTCTGACTCTTCTTTCTCTTCTATCTTTAAAAAGAAAACATAATCCTGTAGCAGCTTGCTTGAAGTGTGGCTGAACAATCCTTCAACACAACGTTGTTTTGCTGCCCAATAGCAAACACCCAGAGCACATCAGGAAGCTGACCTGTGGCCAGTCCTCACTTGGCTCTGTCTTCAAATGCTGTAACACTAAAACCTGGCATTGGGAAAGCTGGGCAGAAGGCTGTGGGCTGTGGCTGAGCCAGGGACAGTGGGCAGGAACCCCCAGGCACCAGGCTGTTGAGCAGCTACATCGTGCTGCAGGCTGCTCTGCCAGTGATAGGTGGCCCGAGCAACTGGCACACTGCTGATACCTTAGGTCATGCCAACAGGCACTGTGCTTTCCCCTTGCCTTCCCAGTGACACCATCCCCACATCACATTGTCTGCTTGCTCATTTCTCAGCAGATTGATTATGCTGCTTGATGGATTCATCAAATTCTTCTGTCAGAGTCATTTTTTTCTGGCTGCTGCTACTACTGACATGGAGAAGGGCTTAATCAGTCTCACAGACTTCATCTGTACCATAGCTCCTGCACATTACAATTAATTAATACTCAAATTGTGGTAACTCTCATAGGCATCAATCTTGTAAATAGCATGTAAACATATTATTTCCCAATCTTGCAAATAATTAGGATATTTGAACTATACACAATTTTTTCAGGGCCAATTAAAACTGTGCTGTAAACTGATGGGTTCCCTCCAGGACCTGGGAACTCCTGTGGATGGCCCATACCTATCCTGCCGTGAGGCTACCCTTTCCTTTTTAATTTGCTTCCAGCTTGAATACTGATGATTAATACTCAAGTGTTTTGGCTCCTAAAGGGTGCTATTCAAACAAGCAATGTGATGTGCAAGACACAGGTACAGATTCTCAGGATTCTAAGTCCCTGCAAAAATGCTTTGAATAGGCCATCCCTTGCTATCCTGTTTCCCTACCTGTGCTCTCCAGTAATGATGTCTTGTGCAAATACCAGCCTTGCTCTCCAGGCTCCTGCTCTGTGTCTCTCTGCTGAGCTGGCAAAAACAAAGGGCAGGACTTGTGCAGGTTGCTGGGAAGCTGGAGCTCCTGTTCACTGAAATCCACACCACCAGATTCACCACAAATCATCGTTACTCAGAACTGCTAATGCCTGTGCTAGGTTTGGCGTGGGGACCCAAGCACCCGAGGCCTCAGGATCACTGGTGATCTCCCAAGCCCATCCCCTCTCCTTTCCTCCATCCACATGTCATCTGAAAGCCCCATTTCGGCTCCTGCCACTGCAGCTCACAGTCATTTCAGGATAAGCATCTATTTGTTATCATTCATTCCAGCTTGCACACTCTGAGAGGGAGGACAAACAACTTCTGCATCAAGAGATAGCTTGCTGCTGGGATCACATGCCTTACAAGGCAACTTTTCTTCTGTAAAAGGAATCAGAAATTCATCTGAGGCTGCTTGACCTTGATTGCATAAGTCACCTCCACTTCAAAACCAAACAAATATGCCCATTTAAAAGGAAATGTTTCCTAAAGACAGTCATAGAGCAGCTTGTAGCTGGAATAAAGCAAGGTATCCATGCTCCAGGGCCCTTAGAAGTCCCCCTGGTCACTATTTGTGTTATAATCAGTCCACTCAATTATAAGAAGTTTTGCAGGTTGAGTAGCAAGATAAGAGGTGTTCCTGATTGTGTGTGGAGGTGAACTTCAGACACATGCCAAGCACTATCTCCATGGGAATTCTGCAGACTGCACAGCAACAGCCTCTGCCTCCCGCACGAGAGTGCTTCCCCCAGCGCTTTCTGCACCAGCACAGCCCCAGAGCCCAGGCAGGAGAGCACTGAACAGGCCTGAGGCTGCCCGTGCTGGGCCATACACAGTGCCCTGAGGGAGTCCTGGTGTGCAGAGCCATAAAGCGCTATTGTGAAAAGAATCTGCTGACCCCAAACATGTGCTAGAACTTAATCAAAGCCAAACCTGATTCACGGGGCTGCATTAGCCAGCCTGTGCAGATTAAATATATCCCATCACACTGCAGGCTCCACAGGAAAAAGTCAAGGGGCAATTTTCTTTACTCCTACACAGGCAAAGTCAGAAGGACCTGCAATAAAAGCAGCTGATTTGCTCCAATATAAGTAAAACCAGCCTGGTATAGTCCCATAGCTTGAGCATTAGGCAGTATTTCAGTGTCCAGAGATTTCTTCTGTTCGTGGGTGAAACCAAGGTCTAGGGTTGGGCAACTATGGTACACAGCAGCTGCTGGCCCTGCTGCATCCCTGGCCATTGAAGGGGTCCACAGGACAGAGCTGCTTCCCTTGGCAGCACCAAGCAAGAGGCTCTGTGCCCCAGCTCCCACTGCTCCTGCCTGTGCGCTCATCTCCTCTACCTTGCTTCTCCAGCGGCAGTGTCTCGTGCCCCTCTAGTGGCATCCAACACCCTCCTCAGTGTATGTGAGGAAATCCTATGATTTCGTTTCTCCACATTAGTCTGCATGTTGAGAAAGGCCTCAATTATCATAGAATCATAAAATAGAATAGTTTGAGTTGGAAAGTCATCTAGTCCAACCCCCTGCAATGAGCAGGGACATCTTGCTATATGGTATTTTATTTTATTGCTGCCCATCTTAGCTGAAGTCTTGTACAACTGCTGGCTGCAACCCTGGCAGGGATGGCTGTAGTGCAAACATAGACCTAAGGCTGAAGTCCTCATCCAGGTATAGCCAGGGCTTTGATCCCAGCAGGAATTCTGCCCAAGCATCTATCAGGAGTTTCACTGCTCATTCCCAGTGATACTCTACCAGTATTTCACATCAGAATAAACCTATATTGAAACCACATGTAAAACTCAAGAGTTGAGACTGAAGAGCAAATGGAACTGGGAAGGGAAGTGCAAAAGAGGGCAGACAGTAATAAGTGTAGGCAGCTGTTGTCATGATGAATCCCACATGCCTGTAATGAGATGGTCTTCAGGTCATTGTCTACTCAAGCTTTAGTACAATGTTGGAGACAAGATGAGGCTGAGCTTGAAGAGATCTGGAGGAGATTCATTTTTTTACTCCTGATCTACTTGGGAACAGCAACAAAAGTTCTTCTTATTCAAATTATGACAAATAAGTTCACCCCAGTGTGGTTATGGAAAGCTATCTCACCCTATGGAAAGGCCAGGTTAACACAGTGTGCTATATAGCCTCGGGCTACTGAGCCAGACACTCCAGGATCCTGGAAAGCCACACTGTAGGAAGCTCACACCCAGTCTGGAGAAACATGTATCAGACTCTGAGATGGAACTTCCATAGTTTCACTATTGCTGCAAGTACATTACTCGTGCTTGTGACTGACCACCATCCAGCAGCTCTGGGGCACTGTGAATGGGGACACAGGGCCATTAAAGTGAGGTTGCTAATTACAGCTGGTGGTTAATCACATGGCCTCTTGAGTTACTTATTTTAAACAACCACTGAGTGCAAAAAATACAGCGCTGGCTATGAGCGCCCCACAAAGCCATAGGCATCTCTTGTGAGAACCGGCTATGTAACCCAGAAAAGGTGATTTTAAAGCAGCACAGTCAAACCAGGAGACTTAGAGCTCTCTGTCATTTTAAGAATAGCTTCTGAGATAGACCAGGCCACTCTGGGTGAGCCTTTGTCCTTTTCAAGACCTTCCACATCCTCTTGAGGCTCATTTAAACTAACAAAAAAGTATGGGAAAACACCTTATGGTTGCAAAGATACCTTTAAAAACTGTGTGAACAAACACAGGGGTGCACACATGCAGAATATTAGCTTGCATGCCAGTGATCTGCCCCGTTCCCCTCATGCTGGTCAACACTCTGCCCTTGGTTAATTATTTTTCCACCCTATTAGTAGGTAAGGAGGACAAGTGTTTTGACCTTGCTCTAAGTGGTATTTTGTTTCTGTCTTACAGCTTGATAGAGCTTGGGTTAATCTGTTTGCAAGTGTTGCCATCCAGGTCTGCCCATGGTGCTGGGGAACAGGATGCCGAGTGGCATGAGCAGGAGCTGGTGCCCCAAAGCACAGCCCAGGGGCAACTCCAAAACACCCAGAGCTGGGGCTGCCCTGTGGTGTGATGGGAGCAGTGACCTGTGTCATGTAAACACTCACGCTTCAGACTCTGGCTGGCAGCTGTGAGGAATAAAATCACTCAATTTTACAGTGAAAGCTCCTTTGCTGGTGCTATCAGGAGCTGCGTTAGCAGTGCTACACGCACGCATGCATCCACATACATGTACTTACCACCAGCCGTCTCTTTTTTACAGTGTTACCCCCCCGGTACAACTAGGAAAAAACTCCATGGTGCATACCTGACCTTCAGTCAAGCTAACTTGAGCCACGAACATGTTAACCATAGCTTAACAACTCTTTTGAGTTAAATTCCATCCATGATTTTTCTATTGTCCCAATGGGTTTTGTTTTATTAAAAAATTAGATGTTTTTCTTGTTAAACTGCAGATCTTGGATACAGTAAGTCTATGCTGATTTTCTTCTTTTGCCTGTAATACTTCTGCAACTTAATGCTTCCAGCCTTCATTCTCCCTTTTTGTTGCCCAGTGACTCATCTAGGCAGGTATTTTCTTACCATCCTATGCAGCCTTCCAAGAGACGATGTTCTTTCCAGGTATCAGCTGAAAAATGCAACTGCTCAGAATAGAGCAGAAATGGGAAGGCAATCTGTCAGTCTGGAGTATGTAATTCAGTTCTTTGCAAAGCAAGGGTTGTTTTTGCTAAAAGCAAAAAAGGGTGAAAAGACCTTAAAGACACCTTCACAGCAAGTTATACATTCCTGCATTTAATTCACTCCTCAGGTGGAGTCACAAGCAGCTCTTACTCTCCAGTACTCTGCAGCGGCAAAACAATAAGTATCCATAACTCCTGTGTCGTTCTGCCTGCCTTAACATCCCAGGAATATTATTTTAAAGAGATAGGTTCTTCCAGAAATAAAAAAGTGAAAATTAAAAAAAAAGATCTTATAAAATTTGAAATTTCATTTCCGTGCAGTTAGACCACATATAAAGTTATCTCCTGAAGAAATCCTGCAGATGAAGAGTACAACATTCTGCTTTTACACCTCGTATTAGAAGAGGATCTCAGATGCTGTTTGCTGGTGTCCAGGTCTCAGCATGAGTGCTGCAGTCTGTGCCACCCACAGCACCAGCCACAGGAGGTCTCATGCAGACTTCATCCTGGTTTTGAAGAATTTTTTCTGTAGGATGACATAATCCAAACTAACTGAATCCCAATTATTTCATAGTGCATGCTAACATAGAACAGGAAGAACAGTCCAGCCTTGAGTCCCAATTTGCTTGTCTCTGCTCAAGTAGAAATAAAAATTACTACTAAGCCGTGAGGTTTTCTTGCATGGGCAAATTCTCATGGGGAACAACCAGCAGTGCTGAGGTCTCAGCCAAAGACTTGAGCTCCTACATTTGATTTATGGCACATAAATCAACGTGGCTGATGTGATGAAAGCACTTGTATTATTTGCATGTCCATGTAGAGCTGTCTTGCTTTTTAAATTTCTTATTATGTAGAAAGATAGTAAAGGCTCCCCAAGTGGAGAAAATTACATCTCTTATTTCCTGATAGCATTCAGAATGAAGATTTTCTCATAGTTTTTAAATTATAGTGTCCAAACCCTAAATTAAGACTATCCCAGTGTGGTAAAGGAAGGCTCTGCAAAGGAGGTAATCCTACTTCACCTAACCATCTTGGTGGAGTTCAACATGTTTTCTCTGGAGGCACCTGACTGCTGGATCCAGTCCATCCAGTTGTGGTCTGTCTTAAATACCTGGCAAGTTTCTTGCCTCATTCACCATCCTAATGAACATCACATTTTCCGGGAAAAATTACTTCAGCTCTCTAAAGATGCAGGGGAGATGTGAAAAATTTGAATAAGACTCTTACATTCTTCAGAGCTCTGAAGAGAGGGAAGATTTCCAGCTCCCTGACTAGCAGCTCCCTTGCTGAGATGATATTTGGCACTTTCTCCTCCTCTTTCTGAGGAGAGGCAGCCAAGGAGGAACCAGCCTGCTTCTGCTCGTGCACTGGAGATGTGTTCACACGCTCACACACATACAGATATGCACCCTTGCACACTCTGCCATGGCTCCCGTTCCCCCAGCTCCTCCCGGCGCCTTCCCTCTATGTGGCAAGTGAATAAAATTAACAACTGTGGCTGCTGCAGCCAAAATAAAGCAAAAGCATGGAGAGGGAAGGAGCAATAAGAACACAGGCAACAAAGGCATAGCAAATCTATGAAATCAGGCCAGGTAAGGGGAAGGAGTGGGGCTAACTTGGTCAGATTAATTCCTTTGGTTCCCAGCAAAGCAGCATGCCCTTACTGGGGGCTCAGCAATCAGGTCAGAGGAAGATAAAAGCCTTGCTCTGGAATGGCATAGTTCTGAGAGGAACATCGGGTTTCCCATGCCCACAACCATCACACATCCCATTTTTGGCCATGTTACCCCAAAGCCACCCCACCAGCAATGCTTTCTGTGCACTTCCTTGTTGTACAGCCCTGTGGTCACCTCCACAGTCATGCTCTGCCAGGTGGCTGAGGCCCTGCTGGGTCAGTGTGGCTTCCAGGTTTCTCATGGCTAGCACCCATCAACCTGTCCTGTAACTGCCTGTTCCCATGCAGATGGAGAAACAATTGGCTTGCATAGGACCACATGCCCCAGCGAGCCTCAGGCTTTCTGCATGAGTACATTACACCTGGCCATGGGCTGTGGCAGCTATTTTGGGTTGGAAGCAATCCACCTCCATTTCTTTCACAAGCCGTTCTAATCAAAAAACCACAAAAGACAAAGTTGCAATGGACCTCAAGAGGTCTTTTGTCCAGTCACCTGTTCAAGCAGAACTGCCATTAAGTCTAGGTCTTTACAGTCCCTTCCAATCCAAACCATTCTATCATTGAGAAGCTCCTTGTTTAGGCAAACAGTTCTCCTGAGACTCTTGGTCTTACTACTCAACAGGAAGTTATATTTCTCAGCACTTGGTGTTTTCTTTAAAAGTTAGTCAGATTCTTGGCACTTTTTTCCCACTGGTTTCCAAGTTAGTTCTGCCTAGCAAATCCCTAAACAAGCCCAAATCTGTTCTCCTGAAGAAGAGACTCCTAGATCTGCAGCTTGCCTACTCAGTCTTCCTCCAGAGCCTGCACCCAGTCACCTCAGGATGAGGAGGTGGCCCCATGGTCTCTGCTGTCAGCTCACACACCATTAGTGATTTTCTTTCCTATTTTCATTACTCACTGAGTTTAGATGCAGACCTGCACTGGTGTTTGGCATTTCAATGCTAGAAGAGTTGCCTTTCTGAGGCACTTCTCAATGCACATTCACAGGAGGCTGTGTCATGCTTTACCTCATCCATGTACCAAACAGAGACTGAGCAACCAGAGGTATAACACTGGCAATTCCGACAGAATGTTAAAGGTTGGCCAAGAAAATAAACCATGATTGCAAATGGTTTGAAAAAAGATGCTTCAACACTCCTTACCAGGGTACCTGGTGGGATCAAGGCCTGGGGACAAGAACAGCTCTGCTCTCCCCATAGTTTGAAAGGGAAATAAAGTCCCAGCATATTTTTCTCACTGGACTTCTCTGCCCCAGGAGGAAGAAGCATTTACATTACAGTAATCCCACATTACAGTGTTGCTAGTTTTGCACCTTTCCTTTTGCTACCTGGTTGCCACATCCAGTCCTCAAAGACCTCACTCGTCTAGTTTCTGCTATGAGAGGGCTCCTGCTGCCAGAAGCTGCCAAGGGTTAGTCTGACTCAGAATCCAGGCCCTGCATAGTCTCCTCTGGCTTCTCTTTGAATCAGCAAACTTGTCCTTTCTCAGCCTTCTCCTTGCAAAGCAGGACACACAGTGACTGTGTGTACAGCTGCAGTACCCTCCCATAGGGCTGCATCATCTTTGCTGTCTCCCCTGCCAGGCATCACTCTTGATGAAACTGCTTCCACCTGCTTTTATGCCAGGGTAAATCTGGGCCATAATTAACCTATTTTCTATTATGTAACTAGCTACACCCATGACCAAGAAATAAGTTGGGTTTTACCCAGATCTCCTACCTAAGAGCTTGGCCTCAAACTGCTCTCCCTGGTCTCCAGGGAGAGAGCATTTGGTGGTGCTATGTTCTAAAAGGCAGTTAGTTCCCGTCTCTGGCTCTCGAGGAGCTGCTGTTGGAGACCCAGCCCTCAGTTAGAAACCCAACTCTGCAAGCCTGTGCAATCAATTGACCTAAATGTCTACTGGCATTTGGTAAGGCAGGTGACTAAACCCGAGGGGCTGCAGCCACAACCGTTCACCCTGGAGACTAATAGCTGGGGACAGTGTGTGTGGAAGTCCTTGAACTTCCCCACAGACATCCACTGCAGCATGAACGGAAAGGGAGGGGAGGTGATGAGAGGTGTCAGAAAGACAGGCAGCCTTCTGCCTCCTGGGGAAAAGGTGTCTTCTGGGAGGCTGGCATTGCCCAGGGCAAGGGGAAGCAGCTTCTTCCGAGAAACCTTCCAAATAGTGGCAGGCAGGCTGGCCCCACACGCCTGCCTTGAGGCAGAGAGGTATGTGCCTAAGCACCAAGCACAGCTGTGTTCATTTTTCTTTTCCTGCTTATTAGACCAGTGGGTGCTTGATTTTGCTATGCAAAATAGGAGTTTGGGAGCACTAACTCTCCCTCCAATAGGAGGAGCTGATAGCCAAGTTGGCAAAGGGTTCTTGTAACAAATGGGGATTCAAATTCCCTCCAAGAGGGTCTTGCATCCCATTGGAAAAGGATTGGAGAGGCATCCCTTCTATTCTGAATGGCCTGGTACTTCCTCTTGTCTAGGTTTGTAATAAAGGTTTTGGGACATAACTTCAAGGGGAAGAGGAAGATAAGGGCAGCAAATCCTGAGTGCAGGATTCATATCTCCCTCAGCTCTTGATAATGGGCAGAATCCAGCCCCAAAAGCTGTCTCACATGTTTCCCACAGGCCACCATGGGGGGTGCCTCCTTGTCACATTGTTCTGTGAATCTTGCTTGGTGGACCCTTCCCTGCCTCCATGTGTTCTGCACTGCATATGTTAGAGTCCTGTAAGGGCAGAGTGCCCAGCCTTGGAGCATCATGGCCTGGCACCAAGAGTTTCCAAGTTTCCAAGCCAGAGGCATGAATGGAGTAAAGCTGTTGCTGGTACCTTCACCCAAGTGAGCACAGCAAGGCAAAGTAAATGCTGTTCCGCTCAGCCTGCTGGGGTTTGTTCCCTGTGCCCCACACAGCCCCACACAACACGTGCCCACTCAGAGGGTTGATGCTCCATGCTGGGCCCTGCAGAGGCAATTGTCCGCTGCAGAAGCTGCCAGCATGAAAGAATGTAAGCAGGAAAAACAGGGAATTGTACAGAAATGCTGTGAGATGAGGATGTGGGATTTCAGTTTTTCCACCCATCTCCAGACTGGGAGCAGGGTGCCTATGACATTAAGTACCTCATCCACATTTCCTCTGGGTTTTTTGACAGTGAAAAATGAGCATCATGTTTATCACCAATACTTACTCACTATGCTGGAGTTATGTGAGCATGTTCAGTGCACAGCTCTGGGGACTCTGTGTTTTCCATGCAGGATACCCTTTTGCAGATAAGCCTGCACTAATACCTTGAGACCTTGAGCTGGGGTTCCGCATTGCTGCCAGGCCTGCAGGGAACCTGTTTTCTCCTCCTTCTGAGGCAGCCTTTTCAAGCCCACCGACCACCTGGGGACTGAAATGTCACAATTTTTTCTCATACTAGTCCTGATGTTTGTACTGAATTTCAGCTGGATGATCACCAGTCCTTCTGGAATCAAGGTGAGCTGTAGTACTGCTGGGATGCAAGGAAGGACTTGTGCCCCTTGGCTCCCAGTTAGGTTTTTGGAGATGCAGTTTTCATTTCTGTCTTTGCTGCACAAGATTAAGCAAATTATCTGCAGTCAGGTTTTTCAAATACCCAGCATTCACCAGCAAAGCTCAGTCTTTAAAGCATGCAGGTCTTTCTAATGCATCATAATGGAGGGTCAGATTTTAGTAGGAGATTTTAGACATACAATTTTTTAATTTTTTAAATTTTTTTGCCTACCAGAGTACTGCTATCTTAGAGCAGTCTGGCGCTCTGCATTCTGTTTTCTCTCTGGTTAATCCTATACATAAAGACACATCACACACAGAATACGAAATAATACTGAGTCAAAAATACAAGTTCAGACTTAGTTGGTTTGAATGGTACTCTCAGGCTTTCCTGAATGTAATTGTTATTTGTAAGTGTTCTCAAACACATGAGGAAAAAAAAATTTATGCTGTGGGTTGTCTGCAAATGTTCATTTTGACAAGTTGCTGTCTGTTACTGGTATTGGACTAGTCACACAGTGTATCTTATGTTCCCTAACTGGATGACAAGCTTGGAAAACAGAAGAATAGCAAGTGACAGATACTAGCATGATTTCTGGTTATTTTTTATAGTTCCTGATTTCATGGGCACTGGAAGATCTACAGATTTCATGAACAAGATATTAGGAATGAGGAACTTATTGGGAAATATGCCAGCCATGGTGACTTTGTCAGAAAATGAAAGGCTTAATGATGAATCAGGTAACTTCCCTTCATACAATGGCATTCAGTTACTGAGATGTACAAGGAAAGGCTTACAGGAAATAGTCCATAGGATACAGTAAGCTTTGCTATGTGAAAGACTTGTCTAAATACTCCTGGCACATCGGAAAAAGTGTTTCACAGGTGTTTCATACTTACCTAAACACAGGGGAGAAAAAAGGGAAATATCCTTAGAGCTCAAAACAACAACCTAGCAGCCCAGATACTAATAATCTTCTTGCCCTCTTAAGATGTTCTTCATGCCACTCTCTTTCCACTCTAATAACTTCAACATAGTTTCAAGCTAGAACAACAATCTTACAGAGGCACGTTGTTCTCAGGAATTTCTACCTGATATGTACACAGCACACACCTGGTTTCCCAATCAATTCTTGCACAGAACTGCAATGATTAACCATCTGATTCTTGGGTTACAGCTCAGTGCAGTTTACTGGTCTGAACGTATGCCATCCCTCAATCAAATAAGCTATTTAAATTAAGTGGAAGAGTTATAGTTAATAAAATTTTAATTGATTTTTAAAAATATATCTCAGAATAAAACTCATGCTTAAAATATTAATGTTTATCTAAAGGGATTGTAATTTGTTCCAAAAAAAACCTGCAATATGGGATATGTGGCTTTGGTAGCATTCCTTAACCACAAGAAATTTGGCTTGGTAGGATAGTCCCCCAGAACTTCTATTGCAGCTATTCCCAGACTCAGTTCTTCCCTGCTCAAGGCTTCATATTCTATCCTGAAAGGGATTTTGAAGCTGAAACATGACCTTCAAGTCAACACATGAGTGTGTCCAAACTGAGAGGTGGGTAGTAAAGGAAAATGTTCATTTCAGGCCCCATTTCCTTCAAGCTCCTTAAAAAGAAAACAGGCCTCCCTCAGAGACTTTGGACTATGGCATCAGCACAGAGAGATGGGAACCTCTGGTTGGTATCAGTTGGTCCAAAAGGTGTAATTTGTACCACAACCTATATAGTAATAACAGATTTGGCCTGAATTAGGGTACCAGAATAAGAACACTACTACCACAGCTGAAAGACCATGTCCATGTTATCCACACTGAATAAGAAGCATTCTTCCTATCATCCATGCAACTCAATTTCCTGGAACTCAGCCTTTATGACTTTTGGTGATTTATGGAAGATGAAGGTCAGGTAAGAACATCCACAGATTTTCAAAAATATATTCAAATTAGTGCATTTGTGACCATAGTGATGAAAAGCTTTAAAGAACCTAAAATAATCTATCTGAAGGGCAACTCAAGGCACAGGAAATGCAATGCAGATAAATGAAATAAAGTACTTGCTAAAAGGCAAAAAAATCTACATATTGCAGAGTCCTAAATGAATCCATTGACTCTGTAAGGACATGTGGATGTAATGCTAGTTTTAGGCAGGGGCCATACAAGTAGTACATAAATGAAATGGGAAAGTCTGCATACAAACAGAACAGGATTCACATACCACATGGCCCTGCCAGCCGACAGAACATCATGGGCCCAGCAACAAGGCCTCTCTCCTGCTTGGCAGACATCAGCAATTTAGAAAGGACTTATGAGGCCCCAGTAAAGAGCTGGTCTCTCCTATAAATGACTAACATTTCCATAGGCATCTCTCAAGGATGAACAGCCCACACTCTGAGAAGTGAAGGGATTTAAATTTGTATATAAATTGTGAACAGAAGTCAAATGAAAAAAGAGGTTCCCCAAGGAACTATTTCAGCCTCTGTACTATCATTTAATTCAAATCCCAATAATCACTATGCCAACCATACAGATTTAAAGGCAGAATTACCCATTTCTGATGGTGGATAGTAACTGAGGGACTGCAAGTGTCATGGCCCTCTCTACAAAAGAAAAACAAAAAGGCCTGAGAGGTACAAAATTTACCTAAACTGAGGTGGTTCTAGACCTCATTACAGAAATGGATCCCAGCAACTAGTGCTACCTTATCACCCCATATATTTAACAGGAAAGGACAGAGATGTTATTCCTTGCTTGCCACCACCACAGACAAGGTGAAGTCACCTACCAGCCAAGGCAGAACTCACCTAACACCAACCAGGGAGAGGCTGGGCGGCTGCTGCATGTTGGCTGCGTCCCAACTCCTCTGCAATCCATGGAGAGAGATCAGGCACTGTCAGCGGTGACTCACCACTCCTGAGAGAGGTGTCTGAAGTAGGTGGCGTGACTCATCCCTGGGGTGGTCCTCTCCACAGATGTTCACAGCATCCTAGATCATAGCATAAATTACATGCCTGCCTTTCCGTCCTGTCTTGCATGACAAGACATTACTTTCTCTGTTATCTTGCAGGTACTTAGGACTTCTGGAGGAATGCACAACCTTGTCTGGGACTTGATGCGCTTAGTTAAGGCCTTACGTATGCAAGAGGCTAGAACTATAAAATGGTTTTCACAGCTTTAGACAATTTGTGCTTCAATTATATTACATCTCAGGCCTTTACTTTCATGTGATGGCAGTATCAGCAGGTCAGAGTGAGAGTGAAGCCCAAACTCTGGCAGATGATCAGAGAAGGCAGCAGTGCACTGGTCATCATGTTCTAACCAGCAGTGCAGAACATTTTGTCACTAAGGTGGTAAAACATGGGATGTTGAACACAGAACATTTTGACATCCTCTGTTTTCCATCTTCCCATGAATCCACTGCACTGTTAGCAGACATGCTGAGGAGTGGATTGTCAGAAAGTCTGTAGTCTTACAAATGCTTGTTATGTAAAGACTAAAACTGAATAATTAGAAAAGCTTAATAAGTAGCTATCTCGCAACGTTAGAACCAAGGAAAAAGTTTTTATGTTAGGTCAGATGGAGAAAGAGAACCACTAATTATCTGGAAACTGCACCAACTCAATATGCCTGAGCACCTGTGGCCAGATGTGTCCTCTCTGCTTGGATGCTAGCAGAACTGCCTGCATAGGACCCAGAAAACAAAAAGGAGGACTCAGAAACAGTACTAGGATTTCCTTTTGGGGAAATCCAGAGATCTGCCAGTGGGACATCTGGGATGTCACTTCTACTCTGATTTTTTTGTGTTAACACATCTCTGAATAAAAAGCATAAAGTCCTCCTGAACGCAAAAAAAAAGATTGACTTCAACATTTATGGAGTTGGGCCACAAGGAAGGGATGTAGAAGCTTTGCTTTGCATCCAGATGTGCTTTTTGTTGATATCTTCCCTAAGGGGATAAACATTTTTCTGTCTGTCAGACTGTGGTTATGTTAAATGCTTTAAACCCATGTCTCATAATGAGCACAACTGAGAGCACTGGCTCTGTACAGCAGATGGCTGCAGAACATGAGCGCCCTGAGAAATCCAGGGGACGGTCTTGAGCTGTGTTTTTATGTTATCTGCCTTCAGCTGGCACTGGAAAACCCAATACATCATTTTGACACCGAGGGTACTAAGCTTCCACCAGCATAACACCCAAGGAGAGGTCCTGCCTTCCCGAGGTGCACAGTTTGGAAGTGTGATTTCACTGCTTGCAAACGCAGTAGTCATTTTCACCTGTAGGGAAGGATAACTTTCATGCCTTTTACGACTATCTGGTTTTTTCTTGGCACATTTCAAAATGACACCCTTCTGGGCATCTTGGAAATGAAGTGACTAAAGAAGTGGATCAAATTGCCTGTCCTTGAGTAGAGGGACACAAAATAAGCACTGTATTTCAAATCTGGTTAATAAGGTTCATGGAGGGCTTGATTCCACCAAAGTTAGTCATGCTGAGTAGTTTCTTTCTCCACAAGTAGCCTATTCATCTCAATTAGATTAGTCACAGCACAAGGAGAGCAGAATTGGACTCTGAATAATTTCAATTAATTTTCTGCTGTAAAAAAGCACTATTAATTAATATTTCCCGTTTCCTCAGCATCTGGCAAATATGTTTTAACTATGCATAAATATTACTCATTTTCTACATTTTCTTCACATAAAACATTTTTCATAGTTTGTCAAGTTCCACTTTGTTTTTTAATACAGTTTTTTGTCTAAGCATAATTCACTGCATGATCTAAACAGAAGTGCCAGCCCACAGCAGGCATTGCTTTGTTCTGCTAAAATTTAGAGTATTTGCAATGAGGTCTAAATTTTTTATGTACAGAACGGGGAGAATTATTTGACTGATCTAATGAAATTACTAACACTTAATGTTATCTTTTCTATGTCTTTAATATTATCTTACCTATGTAGGGAAGTGCTGAGTTCTGCATTTAATCCTCGTGGTAGAACATGATGCAATTTTGAATCAAAACTCTCTTCCACTCTTACATCCTGCTCTAGGTCTTCTTCCATGTAGGATAAGATGTCCTCTTCTGAAAACCACAGTGTGGTAAATAAATTGCAGAGTATCAGTATTCAGGTATCTCTAAGTATAGGAGAGGGGGATCTTGCAGAGAGTCTAAAGTGTACATATGGCCTCAGGATCCGAGGTGGTGACTTTGTTCTAAAAACATAACCGAAGGAAGGAGCTATGCTTCCAGAAAGAGGTGCTACAGCTGGATGAAATTCCTACATCAGAGAGCAGTGCATTCCCTGTACCCAGGCAGGAAGGGAGGGGGTATTGACCTCCAAAGGCAGGGGTGAGATGTTGTGCCTGAGTTTAGCCCTGCTGGTCCCACATGCTAAAGGGCTCAGTTTCTGTATCTCTGCTTCTGATCATAAGCAAGGGTATAAACAGCTTAATGAAAGGTTCAGCATAAGCTTCCAGAGGGAAATGGAGGGAGATTCACCCGCCATCAACAGCACCAGTGGGATACTGAGGAGGTCAGGGCAGTCAGGTGAACTTTGGGATTGAGGTTCACCAGCTCCGGTCTGACAGAGATATTCCTGGGCCACTTCTGCAGACAGAGGCATTCCATGACTTGGTACTGTGGGGAAGGGGGGGCACTGGTTGTTTGCCTGATCTGCTGCCACATAAATGCCATTACCTCATGGCATCTAGACAGTTTTCCATCAGAAGTATCTTCAGCTGATGAAAATATCTGACCAGTTCTGCCCAGGGGAGTCTTCTGCGAGAGCCTCTGGAAACATCTGAACAACGAGTTCCAGCTGCTGCCTGCATATCCACAGGGGCTTTAGGTGGCATTTGATGAGGTCCAAGTCTGTGCTCATGTCTAAGAGCTTGTCTTTGATGTGCTACAAGTGAGTTGTAAAAGTCAGAGGAAAATCTGAGAAAGGGAGAGATTGGTTTCACTCAATGCTCAGACATCTCTTTCTTTAGCTTCTCCTGTGAAACTGATACCTGCAAGAAGTTTCACTCTATTGTCTTACATAACTGTACAAATTCTCTACCCTGCATTGCTGCTCCTGACAGACAATCATTCCCTGCCAAACAAGCAGTTTGTCTCCATGAAGCTAACCAGAAACTTAAGGAACCAGATGGAGAGCAACAAAGCAGACAGATATCTCACTTCCATTAATTTCTAAGGATATTAGGCCATGTTATAGATCAGGACCTTAGCTGAACACAGGGTATAAGCAAAAGAAAAACTCATGTTATGAGTACGAAAGAGATATGTTTGTTTCACAATGCTGCACTGGATTATTCAGATGACATTACAGAGAAGTAGCTTCAGGGAAAACAATGTTTGTCAGCATCCTTGAACACTGAAAATTTAAAATCCATGAGCAGAGAGATGATCATAGCTCTTTAACCAGTCATCCAGAATGTAGTATTAATTTGCTGCTCTACCAAACCCTGAAATGCCATTCTTACTAGATTGGGAGTGATTTGCTAAGATCAGTGTTATTTGCCTCTGGGATTTATAGAGATAACAGCAAGATTAGATAGAATTAACACCTTAGCCTATAATATCTCATTTCTCTGAGAAAATCTGAAAACACTTTACAAGTAGCAGTGATCCTTCGCTGAAGACACTGTCACCTTAGAAAAATGGACAAAGGATCACGGTTGCTCTCCTCCTTAGCAAATAAAATCACAGGCAAGAAACAAGAACAACTTTCCATCACTGCTTTGCTTCATGGACATTTGTTTTAGAGTATTCCTTGTAAAATAATTAAAAATAAATGGTGCACGTAGATACTGTTTTTCCTTACCATAGAAAAGGTTTTCCCATAGGACCAGTAATGGCATACTACAGCAGTGATACTGGTCTCCATTATCGCAGGAGCTGCATTTTCTAGTTGCTGACACTGAACAGCTGGTCTGATTTGTTTCACATAACAAAGATGGTATAAATTAAGTTGCCATGTCAATCAAGAATGAATGAACCCCCCTCACAAACAGATATGCAGTACCTTTTATTTAGCTTTGTGCTCTAGAAGTGTTCACAATACTGAAACCTACCATCCTGCCCTGAGGGAAAGATACATATTGGGCCATTTCTTTGAACACCAAACCCACATTCCTTTAGGCTTTGACTTTAAGAGTAGGTGAATCCATGTAAAATACAAATTTTTATCTTTACAGCTTTAAGGAAATTTCTGCAGTATAGCTGTGGTTTTCTTCAACAGCATAGGCTTTTTTTCTATTTGTCATTCATGCAAACACAGTTATATACGGGGGTTAATGAATATCCAGTTTGCTGATGGTACCTCAGAGACCTGTGTTTTACTGTAAGGATGCTCCTTCAACAGACCTCTCATTTACCTGTCAACTTGGAGGTGTAAGACTGAGGATTCCTATATTCTCATTTCACTTATACAAGTACTGTCTTTAAAAGAAATTGTTTCTGGCAGCAGTCCACTGGAGTTTCTGAATGACCTAGTTCCCTCCTGAGGGATGACTCCTAAAACCACTTAATTCAAAGGCAGTTATCCTCAATTCTTTAAAAATACTTTGGAAAAAAAATCCTAAATTTGGTGTTGTGTTTATCTGGCCAGCATTCTTGTGCTGGCTCAGAAATACCTTCAAGACAAAGTTCATTTTGGCCCATCCAATCAAGTAAGGGATTAATGCCTCTCATGTGGGAAAAATAACAAAGAGGCAGCTTCAAGGAGTCATCGTATCACCTTGCTCTTCGACCATTCTTGCTTTAGAATATTGGGTTTTGTCTGCCCTTCCAACTGCCAGCAAGGAGAGGCAACTGGAACCTCACAAAAAGTACAAAATGGACCTAGCTGGGCCGCCTTCCCCTTTTTCTTTTTTGAGCAAAAACCTGTCTGAACCCGTCAGAGGGACAGGCCCTTTCTTTTGGATATTTGAGCACATATCTACATAATTTCCTCTTGTGGAACACTGCCATCACGTTTGCCTTCCTGGAAGCATTTTCCCAGTATGCAAAAGCCCTTACCAATGTGCAGCCTCCAGTGAGGGATGTGCTCCAGTGAAGGCTGTACAGTTTGAGGAACAGCACGACTGCAGTCCTGCCCACAGCCATAACCTGCTGCAGGGTGCCCTCAGCTCCCTGGGGGATCGCACGGAGCTTTCATGGAGTGAAAATGCTCTCTAAATCCTGCTTATCTAGCAAGATGATTTTCAAAGAAGGAGCCCTCTGCCCCCTCATCTTGCACAGACGGTCTGACTCACTGGACTCAGGATTCCCATCTGGATGTCTCTTTGAAAGATGGGTGCAAGCCAACGAGTTTGTCTATTCTTAGCCTTATCTGTTATAAAGATAGTTTTCCCCATAAAAATCTACTGTCGTTCAGCCATCTCAGAGAACACCTGTCCCTAAGCAAAAACAGCAGCAGTGTGAATCCTGTTCCCTTCTCATTTTAATGCAGTGTTAATATCAGAGCCCGATGGGGATTATATAAGTGCTGACATAGCTGAGGAAAACCGCGAAAGAAACAAAAATAAATGGAAGTCAAATAATTTGAACCCTGTCACCATGCAGTGCCAGCTACATGAATATGAACGGCACTTGGAGGCAGAAAAATCTTCTTACACCTCCTGTGCTCCAGAAATGACACCACTTGCTTGCCAGCTTCTCCGACCAGAATCTTCCCACTTTCTCCTGTGCTGCCTGAGGACATGGCATGTCCTAGCTGACATGATCCATAAAACTGTGTGTCTCTCTTGTTCTCTGCAGCCCTGCTCCCCTTCCCTTGTACTCCGGATTGCTGCGGGAGCTTGGCCCCTGGCAGCCAAGCAGCAGCAGAGAGGGATGCCAGAGGGGGCAGTGTATATTAAAAAACAACACGCAGCCTCTTAAATCGCCTGGAACAAAATTGTGCAATAATTGGCTTGTGCAACCATGTGATTTTATCACTGTGAGCCAGGGTTTTCAGAGGAAACCGAAAGGAGTGAAACACCCACTAGATCCTGCTTCAGATCATCTGAAAAGCTCGGCTGTTTCCTTCGTCCTCCTCTCTTCGTGTTTTACATTTGCTCGTGCTGGTATTTCTCCCTGAGCTCCTGGGAGGCCAGGCTCCTTGCCAGATCTGTTTGTACACACTCTCAGGGTGGGTTTGGGTTGTTGGCCAGTTTCCCTGTGTCCTGGCTTTCCCTTTAGCTTGGAGGTGAGGCAGCCCCGGTCATCTTCCAGCAAAAGGCTGGTATGGGCAGGCAGGGCCAACCAAGCACAGGGTGGGAATGGCCCTGTCCCTAAAGGGCTCTGCAGGCTGCCACCCTAACAGGGCCAGGGGCGTGGGGGGGCACCTTGAATGGTGATGTCTTGAGACAGAAAAGATATGGAGACTTAAAGGGCCTGAAGAGAATGAGGAAAGAGAAATCTTCCTCACTACAGGGTTAAGACAGAAAAATAAGAGTCTGTAAAAAAAGGAAGAAATTACAGCAAAGCATACTGGTGCGCTGTGTGGTTTATAAAGAACATTCAGGACCATTGTGTTTCTAGTCTCTTGGCTGTCCATGACAAATACCTGAGTCTCTCCCTTTCCCACAGATGTATCTTGCAGCTTGCCCCACCTTTAGAAAGGATCTCTGGTTGCAGCACTGTGTATCTGCCAGGGTTACATGAGGCAGCTGACTGTTTCCTGCCCACATTGGGTTTCCTTTGGAAGCTATGATCAGTCAGGGATGCAGGGGGACATGAGTGGCATGGGGAGCAGGAGGATTGGGTGCTGGGATGGCAGCTCCAAAACAAAGATCTGGACTCCTCTGATAGTCAGTGGAGCGAAATCAACATATCCAGAACTTGACTCCTCTTGTCCTTGTGCACGTGTAAAAAGATCCAGCAAAACACCTTTTAAGTGCCTGTTTCTGTCAACTACAAAGGGAGCCCAGTTGCTTAACTGAGAAAAGAGATATGAAAAGGCCTGAAATCAGGTGGTATCAATCCCACCACAGCTTTAGAAACCAGGGCAATTTCACACAAGGACTTGATATATGGCCCTTCTATGTGGACACAGTTATGCACACTTGTACTTTTAACATTATACCAGTGTGCATGAGAAACTGTCATCCTCAAGATGGTATAAACATACCCTTAATAGCTTTATCATCATATGGCCTCTTAGTACTTAAACTGTCTAAAACACCAGAATGACCTTAAGGAGTCACCAGGATAATGTCCAGAAGTGATTTGGGATCACAGTGACCCCAGAGCTTTCAAGCCCCAGATTGGAAGAGTGTGGGGCACAAGGCCTCATCTAGAAGTCATGCATGTGCCACAATTTTTATTCTTTTTTAGTACAAACTGCCCTTCATTAGTCATCGACCTGGTTTAGAAGTTGCACTGCTACCACTCAAGCAGTGACTGGAGTACATATTTAAATATAATGGACTCTGCAATCATTTAAAAACTGGCCTAGATCTAGGCCCACGGGGAGCTATAACTAATTTGATAGGAGCTGTAACTTCTAAATAGGACCACCTGAGACCTCTGCAGAATTCAGCTGTGGGGTTCACTGTTCCAGCACAAAACCTCAGCTCAGCTCCCCTGACTTCTTCACAGCCCTTCTTAGCAAACTGAGGCTGATTTGGGGGCTGCAGAACTCAGTTTCCTGGTGGGTATCCTTCCCAGTGGGAATTATGAAGCAGAGGCAGGAGGGGAATTATGATTTCAACTCCCCAAACCACTGAAGGGCTGCATTTTTGCACAGTTTTGAGTCAAAACCATATGCAGCTCCACGGTTTTGGCTGTGGTTTGCCTTGGGTTTTTTTGAGCTCCCTGCAATAGTGACTGATCCAAAAGGTAGGAGTAAGTAAAGTCACCGTATGTTTTAAGCCTTCCAAACTGGAATGTTTTTTGCAGTGTGCAAGTCCCATTTTTAACGTCAGAAGCACTTCCCACCTTAGGTTTTCAGCATTGACTAAGCACCTCTGCAAACTCAGGGCTAAATATCTGCCTTTTATCCACAACCACAACACTGTTAAGCAAGTAGGTTTGTGTATCTGTAGTGATTTTGGTTGAATTATTTGCAATAGCTGGTACTCCTGTATCTTCCAGACCAGAACATTACAGGGACTGGCTCTGCAGAGTGAACAAAACTTTGGCTGATGGTGGGCGGCACTTCAATGCTACTGAAGCAAAAGCATCAGCCTTCAGACAGCACCATAGCTGAGATTGCCTTGCCCATCTCTGATGTCTGCTGAAGTGGAAATCAGCCACTGCCCCAGGCTCTTTATTCAAATTTGATTTCTTTCAAATTTCATCTGTTCCCTCTCCAAAAAAAAAGAGGTTTAATGGAAGCTTTGTGTGAGAGTGCTGCTGTGTTTGCCTCCAAAATCTCCTTCCCACTCCTGTACTGTATAAATATCACAAATCCATGAAAAAAAAGAGACAGTAAAGCAAGTGTTAGTGACACTGAGTTCTAGGGTCATTTTTATTCACAAAATCACAGAATGGTTGAAAGGGACCTCGGGAGATCACTTAGTCCAGCACCCCTGCTAAAGCAGGTTCACCTAGAACAGGTTGCATGGGATCATGTCCAGACAGGTTTGAGTATCTCCAGAGAAGGAGACTCCACAACCTCTCTGGGCAGCCTGTTCCCCAGGTTTTCTGTCACCCTTGCAGTAAAGAAATTTTTCCTCATATTCAGATGGAACTTCCTGTGTTTCAGGTTGTGCCCTTTGCTCTTATCCTGTCACTGGGCAGCACTAGAAAGAATCTTGCCCCATTCTCTTGACACCCGCCCTTAAGGTACTTGTATGCATTGATAAGATCCCCTCCCAGCCACCTCTTCTCCAGGCTAAACAGGCCCAGTTCCCTCAGCCATTCCTCATAAGAGAGATGCTCCAGCTCTCCCACCATCTTCACAGCCCTCCGCTGGACCTGGTCCAGTAGTTCCTTGTATTTCTTGAACTGGAGAGTTCGGGACTGGACACAGAACTCCAGATGTGGCCTCACCAGGGCTGAGAAGAGGGGCAGGATCACCTCCCTTGACCTGCCGGCCACACTCCTCCTATCAGCCCAGGGTGGCCACAAGGGCACACACACTTCTGGCTGGACACTTCACTGTCTGCCAGGACCCACAGGTTCTTCTCTGCAGGGCTGCTTCCAACAGGTCACCCCCAGTCTGTACTGGTGCCTGGAGTTATTCCTTCCCGTTTATCCCTCCCCAGGTGCAGGACTCTGCACTTGCCTTTACTGAGCTTCTCTCCAGCCTGTCCAGGTGTCGCTGAACAGCAGCACAACACTCTGGGGTATCAGTCACTCCTCCCCCTATTGTACCACCAGCAAACTTGCTGAGGGTACACTCTGTCCCTTCGTCCAGGTCCCTGGTGAATCAGGGGAACCGACTGGGCCCAGCGCTGACCCCTGGGAACACCGTGAGCTGCAGCCTCCAACCAGACTCTGCATCTGATCACGACCCTCTGAGCTCTGCTGTCCAGCCAGTGCCCAATCACCTTGCTCTCTGCTCATCCAACACACGCTTCCTGAGCTTGCCCATGAGGATGTTATGGGAGACAGTGCCAAAAGTCTTCATGAAGCTGAGGCAGACAACATCCACTGCTCTCCCCTCATCTACCCAGCCTGTCATGACGTCACAGCAATCAGGCTGGTCAAGCATGATTTGTCCTTGGTGAGTCTCTGCTGGCTACTCCTGATCACCTTCTTTTCCTCCACATGCTTAGAGATGACATCCAGAATGAACTGTTCCATCACCTTTCCTGGGACTGAAGTGAGGTTGTCTGGCCTGTAGCTCCCTGGGTTCCCCTTCTAGCCCATTTTGAAGACTGAAGTGACACTGGCTTTCCTCCAGTCCTCAGGCACCTCTCCTGTTCTTCATGACCTTTCAAAGATGATGGAGAGCAATAACATTTGCCAGCTCCCTCAGCACTCCCATTGTGGGCACATCCCATTGGGCTCCATGGATGTGTGTGTGACAAGTTTGCCTAAATGAACTCTAACCGGATCCTCCTCGCCCAGTGGGAAGTTCTCATTTCTCCAGGCTTTGTCTCTTGCTGCCAGGGTCTGGGATTCCTGACAGCCACCCCCTGCAGTAAGGACTGAGACAAAGAAGGTATTCAGAAACTGCACCTTCTCTGTATCCTCTGGCATCAGGGTGCCCACCTCATGCAGAAGCAGGCCCACATTTTCCTGTTTTCTTTTTGCTACTTATTCATTGCGGATGATGCTACAACGCACATTCTGAATCCAGTGCTACGCAACTGACCAAATATTCCAGTATAGGTAAGGTTCACCTACAAAAACATAATTATGAAGTGCAAGTTATTTGCTAACTAACTTTTTTTGCATCAAATGAAAGAAGACATTCCTAAAGTGTTGATTATGTTATGCCCTCTCCACACCAGCACAAACAGTGTTGCAAAGTCTGCAGTATTCATACCAAACTCCACATCCCTTAGGCCCTTGTCATCAGAACTCTATCATGCCCTTTCTTGCCTGGGGCACAGGAATGATGCAAAAGGGAGCCTTTCCCCCCAGATTTGAATGAAGGATGGATGTGGCTCACTTTACATTCAGACAGGGTTAATTTTTTTTTCTTCCTGCATTCTTTAGAACAGCCATCCCGAGGAGAAGTGTCATATTACCTTACCTCTCATTCCTGGGCTTCTAAGCTGGACCTGGATTTGAATTTCCCTGGCATTAGCGAGGAGTCTCAGTGTTCTGGTTTGGGTCCATCACACAATGGTGAGTGGGAACTTCTTATGAAGGGAGTTTGATTTGCTTATTCCCATTCCAGCTTCTCGTTTTATACAAATCCTGTGTTTAGTCTCCCCCCTTTTGTGCAGCTGTGGAAGATACAGGGACGAATCACTTCTTTAAAGAGGAAATGAAGCATTGCCTTCCCACGGGAGAATTTCTGAAGACAGAAAGACAGGATGGTTAGCACTGCAGCCTTGTCCTGGCTTGCCTACACATGAAAGTTATTTCAGAATAAGCCAGGGGTTGAATGTAAAGCATCATAAGCATTCCACAACTGCTGCGTGTGCTGCTGAAATCTCAGCAGAAGCAATGGGCCGAAGAAGCTGCATGCTGATTCATGGGGACTTCCCTGTGTCTTCTTTATCTGTGTCCAACAGAAAGAAACAGGCGAAGATTTTTGGAACTTTTTGTGTGGTATAATATATACAAAAGCAGAAGTAAACTACTGTAGAATAGTCAGAATTAAAGAATTTTTATTTTCCTAACTTTATAATCCTGAAGCAATGAGACATTTCCAGGATTTTTTTTCAGAGCAGAATGAGAAATCAAGGTAAATATACATGGAAAGGTGACTTCAAACCATTTTGTTCCTTCTGGGCCCCATACCAAAGCTATTTCAGTCCTGCCTTTGCCCCTTCAGCTGCACCATGCCCGGCTCTAGCAGAGCCAGTGGGAAGCTCACAGGTGCTCTTCACCACTTGAAAGGCACACTGTGGTGCATAATTGCTCAAAGGAGCCAGATCCCAGTCCAGAAACATCTACTCCATTTCCCACATTGGCTTAGATGCAGTCCAAAGACAAACACTGCCTGGCATCAGTTTAGCCAGATTTCACCCAAGTATTCTGTGCTAACCTGAAGCACCAGGTTTGCAGAGATGGCCTTTAACAGAAACTTCATGTCTGCCATTTCCTGAACAGTCTGGCAGCGCACCTTTGGCTCCATCCCTCCCAGCTGCTCGCTGCAGGACAGAAGAAGGGCAGTCAAGCAGATATAAACCCCACCCTGAGGTGGTGAGGCACTGGAGCAGGCTGCCCAGAAAAGCTGTGGGTGGCCCATCCCTGGAAGCGTTCAAGGCCAGGCTGGATGGGGCCATGGGCAGCCAGGTCTAGTGAATGTTGTCCCTGCCCATGGCAGGGGGGTTGGAACGAAATGATCTTTAAGTTCCCTTCCAACCCAAATCATTCTGTGATTCTATGGTAATATGTTGGAATAAAATGTTTTCAGAAGGGTGACAGCTGAAATGAACACCATTCAGTGTGTTCAGCATAAAATCAAATATGTTTTTAACATACTCTCCTCCCCTGAATGTGGTAGACTCCAAACTTTTCAGCTCGCTGAAGCAGAACCACTTTATGCCCCCCAAATTTAGGAAATATTTCCCCTGGATTTATAAGTATGCACTTTTTTGTCCACCCTAGCATGTGATCAGAGACTACTGAACAAAATTTACTGTAACTATGGCTTAAAGACTCGTTTGGGGTTTTTTTTCCCCAAGAAGTCCTAGGCTATGTCTTTACCTCGAATAAAAAAAATGTATTTTAATGTACCTATAAAGTCCAAATTGAAATAGGTTTTCCTACTGTTCTGCTACAAACTGACTGCTAGAACAGGTGTTAGATTCATTTTTTAGAGGGTCTATCCAAAAAAATAAGAACATTTAAGCTTTTTTTTGAGCTTCCACGGAGAAATCTGGGGAAACTGCCTTATATTACCTGGGCCTCATTGTGTGAAACATCTCCAACTGTGAGCAATAAAGTAAAAAATGTATTTGAACAGACATAACATCTTTGGAGGGGGATGAAAGAAAAGCTCAGTAAATCACATCAACTTGGTAAATCTGAACAACACTCTCCAACACCTTTCCCTCGTCACATTGGCAGTAGTCACAGATATTTTCTGCTCTAGCTGGAACTGCTCTGCTGTGAGTAGCTCCTGCCCTCTCCCTTCCCTGCTCTCTGCAGTACTTTTTCTCCAGCTCAGAGAAATGCAGTCAGGGAACATGCTGATGTCTTGCTCTTGTTTTCTGCAGCAAAGATATAATTCTTTAGTCAAACACATCAATTCTATAGAGGTAAAGCTTCAAAAACAGACATACGCACAGTGCTCCAGAGAAGAGTTACCATCTGCCTTCCCCTCTCCTCCTCCTCCTCAAAGGAAGGAAGAAAGAAATGTAGCAGAGGCTTAGCTCTTCATTACCTGCTTGCACTGACATTCATGAGATTCCCTGCAGGATTTTTCTTGCTAACCAGGCAGGATGAACACCCACAAAAATTGGCAAGGAGATGACTTTTAACTCATCTTCACAAACTGGCTCTATTTCAAGTAGACAGTGTCTCTCTGGTATCAAACGAGGAAAAAATTTGGTTTTGCTTTCCTCTGAAAAATAGAAAAGGCAAGTAGCCATCCTACTGGTTGCCTTGAATACTAACACTGAAACATGATGTTTCAAGGATTAAAAGGAATTAAATTTCACCTCTCAAAGCCTGAGGATGAAGTTCCATGTTGGCCTGATAATATATTTTAGCTGAGGATTGTAAAAACCTCAAGTAGAATTTGCTTTCTGCATTGTCTGCTCCCCTGCCACTACTCTAGAGGTGCAGGCACTATTGCCTCCAGCAGGGAACACTCAGATGTCGAATTCAGAGCTTGGACATTGTGTCAGGAGAGACCTGTCACTGCTACACCAGTCATTAGAGGGTAATATTATGCATCCACATAATATTTGTATCCTGGCAAAAGGAGACTCTTGGTACAGAAGCAAAAAAGTAACTTTTTTGGGATAGGTTTGTTTTGGATTGAGAAAAGTTAAACCATCCCCCTCAGGAAAAAAAAAAAAAAAGAAACCCAGCAAAGAAAACAAAATAAAACCAACCAAACTTCTTTTATCCAATGTACCCTGAGTAAGGAAATTTACTCTCTTGGCAGAACTATACAAGGCTTGACAAGGCTTGAGATAGACTTGACAGATGACTCAGATCAGAAACACAAAGAAGCAGTGGGTAAGAAAGCGCTGTTGTAGAAGTGTGGCTGCAGAGTTACTCAGTATAACAAAGCATGTGCACTCTCAGATAATCTTAATTAGCTTTAATTTTAGTCAATCTGTTGCCTGGGCACTACCAAGAAGTGTTATTACAAACAGGTTATCCAAGATAGTTCTCTATCTTGGAATGGTTACTTCTGGACTTTGAGTTACAACTCATCTGATTTGACTCTCTTGGGGCAGTGAGGTTCTGTGGCTGCACGTGGGAAGTGGCATGTTTAAGAGACAACAACCAAGCTGTGCTTGGAAATGACCAAATTTGCTGTGCCCTGTCTCTTTTGTATGGCCCCTATTGCAAGACCAGCAAGCAAGGCACTGGGAGGAATTAGCACCCAACAGAATTACATGATTGAGGCTTTTATGAGGTACCGGAAGTCTTCCACAGTCTGAAAAAAACCGTTGCAGTTTATTGCATCAATAAGAGTACAGTTTACATTAGAAAGTAAAAGTACATTGTTTGTTCCAGGAAATTTTTGCCATAGCTTGACACCACTTACTGCCTTGAAGGTGAAGAGCAATATCACTACCTCGTAGTCATCAGCAATAATTCTGAACAGCTCATCAACCTTAACACCTTCCATAGCAGACAGGGAAACTGACTGCAATTGCTACCATTTACAGGTACAGAAAACAAGTAAACTCCTGCTTAGTGGCAACAGTGGGATGGATGACACTTTTGTGTTGCTACAAATATATTCAGCACTGGAATCAGTTACCTTCCACCACTTTGTCTTGATCAAGCATGAGATTTTTACTTATCACAGGAATTTATATGGTTCCCTTTCACCTACTCTTTTCAAAAATATTATAAGAAATATTGATATTTCCTGTTTAAATACCCTCTGTTTCCTGGCTTATTTTATGTTTCTCCAATGTCATTTTAGGTATAGAGTCTCGCTCCAGGTTAACACCAGTTGAATCAGCTTGTATTGAGTGTGCTTAGTTAGCTCAAGATGGTCCTGCCACTGCATCTGGCTGCTCTTTGCTTCATATGCAAAATGGATTCAAGATAAATCCATTGTTCAGATTTACCACCACTTCTGGCCTGGACATGGTCTAGCAACAGGAAGAGACTCCTTCTATTTCATTCATCTATGATTCATGAAGGTTTGAACCTGAAGTCCAAATCCACATACTCCAGTCACTGCAGATATTTGCATTTTTATCCTACCCCACAAAAGTTTTGCTAATAACTATACACACAACTTCCCTGTAGGATGGAGAAACATTTTACGTTACCAGTGGAGACCTGTTGCTACTGGCAGAGTTAAACCATGTCCCTGACAAAATTCAAGCTATCTAGCTTTTTTCACCTTTATGTGTTGTGTCTGCTTTGGCTTCGGGTTCCGGGAGAGGTGCTGGCAAATCTTTCTTAGTGAGAATATTGGTTTTTCTACTCCTGAGCCCGTGGGGCTGTGCTGGGAAAACCTGGTATCCAGCACCTGCCTGGCACGACTCCTGTCCACTTTCACCTCTCTCTGGGCAAACTTTACAACAAATTATGTGCAATACCTCACTGCAGGCAACTCACCAAGTCTCCCTCCCCAGATCACTGTAGCTGCTAGGAAAACCAGTATCCCTCAAATTAGACACCTACTTTAAAGAAGAACAGTGTGCTTCACAGGAACAGACATGATAAATGCTGTGAGTAATGACAGATCCATGTGTTAACAGCACTATCAGCCACCTACTGGCTCCTTTCTTCTTTTGATAAAGGCTTTTCTCCCCTGGTTTTGCATGAAGCATACTTCTTGTGTCAAGGTGGATCTCTGCAGAAGCAGTGGGAGCAGAAGGCAGTTCTGAAGTTCTGACTGCAGCAGTGAAATAGGCTCAGTGCTGATCAAACAACTGGGGCTCTTTGCCTCAGTTTCCCCACCTGTAATAGGAATGATGTCTGCATGGTAATCACACTGCAAGGTGCAGTTAATATTTGCACAGTGTTGCTTGGGAGATACCAAGCATCAGATATTCCCAGGATACATCAGTAAGTCAATTGTATCTACACAGTGAACAAAAGCAGGCACAGATGCTAGCATAATGTTATGTATTTTGGTACAAAGTGAAATAAAAATCTTGCCTTCTGTCCTCAGATTTCTTGTCAAACATCCATTGCTTCACATGCTGAAGCAGTTAGTAATACAAAGCATATTTCTATCCCACTTTATTTTACACTAAAAAGTGAAGAACCATTAATGAATCTTAATACAAAAAAAGGGCTTAAGTTACATTCTCCTGGGAGCATCTGTAGCAAAGCATAATAAGTTTCTCAATATCTGACCTGATTATATCTGTCCTTCTAAGTTTTGTTTCCCATAAGAGCTAAATGTCTGGTTAAAAATAACATTTGAAATTCCTCCAAGTTCCAACAGAACTTTTTCAGCCTCTCTCAAATTTAATATCTATTTTTGTTTTAATTTTCACCCAGCTTTAAAAGTTATGGTTTGAAGGCTGGCATTTTGCTGTGTTATCCAGTTCCTAAATATGTTTGTATCAGATAAACGCGAGAAATAGGGAGGGGAAATCATATTGTGTGTGTTCATTTCATGTTAGAAAAATACCTCAGCTATCGAAACAAGTGACAGATACACATGGGGAAGGAAGGATGTCTTTGTGGTTGGAAAGGAATTGGCTAAAAATGTACCTTCTGATTCTCATCAAGCTCTCTTGACAGAAAACACCAGGCGATTCCGCAATGGTTGTTTGTATCATCTGTCCTACCTAAGCACCCAGTTTAAGTCACTGCCCCAGAGCAATGGTGATGGAAGGTGATACAGGCCCCAGGCCCTGTGACCCATCAGTCCTGTTTAGAGCTCCCCATATCCACACAAAAGCTGGCAGATTGTACTACTGCTGGGATGGCAGAATCCTTCATACTCATCTCTTTCTGCTGGCTCTGTTATGAGAGGGCTGGCACAGACCTGAAGCTGGAATGCTTTGCATCTAAATCCACACAGCAGTCAGAGATGCTAGTGGCCATATAAGACCTTTGTGCCTCAGTTTCCCACCTGTAACCCACAGATAACTGCACTGACCTTCCTGAAGAGACATTGCAATGCTGAAGTGCTAACAGTTGCTAAGGGCTAGGAAATCAAGTCTAATGTGTTAAAGAAATACAAGGGATTATTATATACAGTCCCACTCCATTCCAGGGAGGTTGATAATGAATAATCTTTATACAGTGCCCTCCACTGTGAATAGGCAAAAAAAAGAGTGAGTCTGCAAACAGATATACAAACACAATTTTTGAATGGGAAATTCACATTAGCCCTTTCCTATTGAGAAGGTTTTTAGGCCTTGTGGAAGGAAGAATCTGGAGATCAGACTGACTATTTGAACATCAAGCTTTGTGCACCTGCAGGAGTTCTTCATCCATCACTAGGGACGGGCCATAAAGCCCCATTGTGGAAGTTTATAAATTGTGCCTCCTGCTCACAAGAGCAGAGCCAGCGTGAGCTCTGTTTTCACGGTTCAGCTCATGGGAGGGGGGCGCAAGCTGAACAACAAATGCAGGTTATAATTGCCCAGTTGTTCTGCTTCAAGGGTCTGGGACACTTAAATGTCATAGTATATAAATGGGAATTGTTGGAAGAAATAGAGCAAAGTGATTTCAAAGGCATCCGAGTCCAGTGCTTTTGCTAGTTCATAGTACAGGCTCAAGGCTGGAGCAGATTGCCTAAATTTCCTCAGAAAGAGGCAGTGAAGGGCTGGAGGATGAGGCAGTAGCTCCTCAGTGGGTCCTGTGGTGAAAAGGTCTGGGTTTTTTAGATGGGCAGCAGCACAGTTTGGTGGATATGACATTCCCAATGGATGTGTGCATTCAGATCCTTGCAGGCAGAGATGGGCTGAGCTCTCCAGTTTCACTCACCTTGCCTTAGCTGTGAGGTTGTTCTGCTGGTGCAAAACCTGATTGCAAGCTCTGAATCCTGATACAATTTAAGCATTTGACTTTTCCTTAAGAACTCCTGTGAGGGACACATTCATACCTGTCCTGTGGGCTGCCTTAGGACCACGGGCTGCTGTGAGTCCCCTGCTTTAACTGCAGCACTCTGCTATAGGGAATTCAAGGCAGAATAAACCAAAGGCTCCTCAGAAGAGCTGGTGGCACTGAGAATTGCCATCCTGAGAATGAGGGGCCAGGGCTGAGTCGCTCCCGCCACAGGAAAGGGAAAGGAAGGGCAGCACTGTGATGGAAAACCAGGCTTGCTACTGCCACCCCTGCTGCAGAGATAGGAAGGGTGAAGACAGAAATGCTGTTGCAGGATGGGGTCCTGCCATTACCCCCAACAGCAAACACTGCCCTGGCTTCCCTGTGCTCCTTTGCCGGCCACTGCAGCCATGAGCACCACGTACCAAGCCTGGCAGTGTTCAGGAAGTGTTTGAACAATGCTCTCAGGTACATGGTGTGACTCTCAAGGATGGTCCTGTGCAGGGCCCCAAGATGGACTCTATGATTCTGTGGGTCCCTTCCAACTCAGCTGATTCTGTGATTCTGTGATTCTCTGAGCCTTGTTTCCCGGGGCTGGTGCCTTGTGTTGCTGTGACAGCCAGAAGTCCTGTGCCCATGCTATTCGTGCCCAGCACTCATCCTGTGTGGGGACCATGTGACAGTGTACATTTCCCTGGGGAGCTGGGGGTCTGCATCTGCAGTCTGCACGTGGTGACAAAACACTGTCCAGCCCCTGTGGGAGGTTTTGCTAATATCTAGTATCTGCTTGGACTGGATGATCTCTGTAAACCCCTTTCAATAGAACTATTCTATTCTATTCTATTCTATTCCATTCCATTCTGTATCCCAGAGCCATCTTACTCTTCCCAGTGATAGGGTCCCATACAGCAGGCACTTTGAAAAATGTCTGGAATCAAGGGCTCTCTTCCCGAGACAGAAACCATCATGGGGTGACTGGGTCCGGCAGGGAGCAGAGCATCCCACGTTCATCCCCAGAACAACAAAACCACCAGGAGGCAAAGGAGGAGAGAAGACAAGACCACAGAGCTGGGCTTTACTTACATGGCATTCCAGCTAGTTGAGGAATGGAATACAACAGTGGTACCCTGGCTCACTTTTAATGAAAAGGGGATGTTACCTGTGAATTAAATACAATGTGCTTCTGTTCTCTATTTTCTAGCTATTCTCTCCTATATAAGGTGTTGATCTGAGTTTATTTATTTTATCCATCCTCTTTTTTTTTAAGAGTAAAGAATAGTAGAAATTAAGGATCCTAGACACTTCTGAAGGTTTAAGTAGCCCAAATTTTGGAAATTGGGGTTTTTTTTTCACTAATATGTTTTCTAATTTAAAATGGTTTGCAAGGACTGAGCCCATGGTGTTCTTTGATGATCTGTCACAGCTCTACCACTACCACTTTGGGAAGCAGTACATAGGGAAACAGCTATTATAGAAAAGCCAGTGAGATAAATCTTGAAATAATTTTACCAACATTAGGCATCCTATTTTGGGAAGAAACTGAAGAGAAGAATTTTTTTTCCCAGAAAATATTGACATTTCCAAAAGCAAGATATTCGTAGGTGATGAGACTGATTTAAAGCAATATGTGCACACAAACATTCACTTGCTCCTAGATTGTGAGCAGGAATGTCAGACTCATTTCTAAATTGGTCACTTGCACCTGTATGTATAATATTCCAAACATAGTTGGTGCTTCTTACTGTTTCCCTGTGTCTGATTTTGAAAAATCTGTTCCTTGCTAGATTGAACTCATTGCTTCTCAAGTATCTTCTCTAAATACAAGTTTGAATGTGACATTCATCCAGGAGTTCTCTGCAGATTCGGTTCTGATACTGTACTTTCAGATGTTATTTGTTTTCATTTTCATTACATTATTCAGTCCTCCCTTTCATTTCTATCTAGCTCCCAGTAAACCTTTATAATCCTGATATGCTGTTTTCATACTTTCTTCAATAATCTCTTTGAAGAGGGTGGACAAGCTAGACCATCTCTCAAATGATGCGAAACATTTCCCTAATGTGGATATTATGTGGGCCAAGAAATTCCTGAATTAGTTTGAGAACTCCCATACTGCATTCATGAATGTCAGCAGCAGTCACAGGAGGTGTCTGTCCTTGCTGGAGACTGCTTGTTCCCAGGAAGGATATTTTGCACCTCTAGGTTACCACATCTGCCACTGCCACTTCTAATGAAGAGCTTCCCATCCCTCAACAGGAAATATTTGATCACCTGCCCAAAGCCCATCAGGACTAATTCTATTCAGTATCTAAGCAACAATTCAGATAGCAAATGGGGGGGACAGACAGACGAGGAATTTATGGCTAAATACTGTCCCAATGTCTCTTTTTAAACAATGACTTTTTTTCCTGCTTCTTGTCTACGCCAAATTCTGATCACCCTGGAACGGCCAAAGCAAAGACACTTTAAGCAGAGACATAAAACCAGGATCCTCTCCCATGGTAATTTTGGATTTCCAGCAGAGCTGCTCTTCAGCTGTTGCAAGAGCCTTTACACAATCGCCGTTCCTTTGCTCCTTTCCCTGCCCTGTAGGGAGGTTTCAGCACCCTGCCTCCCTCAGCAATCCTGGGCCTGGGAGCTGTGCTGTGCCCCGGCTGGGAGGCAGAGCCTGCCCACTGCACCCCTCTGCAGCCTGCTGGACCCTGCACGGGGCAGCAGGGCTCCCTCTGTCCCAAACTGCTGCAGGCCTGCTAAAGGCAACGAGGGCTTGTTCTTCTATCTCTATCTGTGAGAATGTTCAAATACCCAAGTTAAATCCAGGCTTATCCTCTCTTTTCTTTACATAAAAGCTTCCACTCAAAGCAGATGTTCTCAAATCTATTATCCTCTATATTGTTCATATTGGTTCTAATTTTTCCCACGTTGCTCAAAGCTTTATCCTCAGGTGACTGTTCTCTGAGCTTTCCCAGTTCAGCTTTACCTTTCAAATAAGATTTATCCATTAAAAAACAATTCTACTGCTTTTTGCAGCTATCATTTTGTCACATATGGATTTATTCAATAAATGCTTTTAATAGCAACATTTCTAGGCTTTGTTTGTCAAGAGCTGCCAGGCTTTTACAAGCCAGGGTTGGCACAGATGCTGAATTGCTTTTCTGTACCCAGGGGAGAGTTTCCTGCTGGTCCTGACAGAGGTCCTGCACACACAAGTAAATGAAAGGAAATTAAAAATACGGGTAGCTCCATGATTCACAGCCAGTTAATGGTGAAGAGTATCAGGCTTCCAGCAACTTCTAGACCTCAGCAAAGCTTCTAATAAAAGCAGGGATATGTGATTTTAATTTGCAGTTCCAAGACCTACTGAAAAACCTAAAAGCCCAGTTTCAACACAAGCACCAGGGCAGAGAACTATATAAAGGCCATCACCAAAAGCAAATTCAGCCAGCCCAAGGGCACTGGGAAGTAACAGCTGACAGGACAGAAGAGAGGTCAAGATCAGTATGCCAAAAATCTTTCATTCACAGGTCAGCCTGAAATTAAACAGCATCGCTGTTGCCCACCTGCTGCATGGTTTGGGGCAATGGGTGTCCAGTATTTGTGTCTTGGTGTACCCGCCATCCACCCATGCAGGACCTCACAGGTGTCTGCTGAACAACTGTGGAAGGTGGTGGTTATGAAAAAAAAGAGAGAGTCTTTCCCTCTGTTCTGTTTCCCCAGCCCCTTCCAAGGTCTTCAGACGTCTATTGCTAAACTGTCCTCCTTGAAAGCTGCACAGTACTGGGTTTGTCTAAAGCAAAATCAAAAGAAAAAATAAAATACATTGCCTAATATTATTTTTTAGGTTCTTCGAGAACTCTAAACTTGTTTTGGTGCATCTTTTGCTTTCTTTCAACAAAATATTTAATTCAGTCAGACATTAATAGGATTTCTTTTTGCTCATCTTCCTCCATTCTTACCATAGTTACCCATTCAGTCCCACAAGGACTTATTAATTAAATTCTCTCAGTACAGCGTTATCTCTCTTTGACTATCTCTATTTTCTGTACTGCAGCTTGTGTACATTGTAGAAAGGAACCAGAGAGAGCAAAGAACCAAATAAAAAGATCCCTCCAGGAATACAGTATTCGATTATACAAAGAAAACCAGCAGTTCCAATTGCTCATCGCTATTTCCCAGAGGAGGCCTCAAACGTCTTTGTTCTTTGGCTCTTTAGAAAGAATTTCCTTTTCTGGTAAAATCATTTTACCCGTGAAATGAAGGCCAGGCTTTTGGTCGCATTCACCTGCTTTTCCCTTAGCAACTGTTACAAATTGTTCTTCCCCATGCTTGGCCTCCAACAAACAGCTTTGGGGTATTTTGCAGCTCCCCATGGCTTTGTGCCTGGGCTCCAGGATTTTGCACCAGATCTGGGTTTCCAGGGAGGAACATGGCCTCATGTGAACCACATGGTGGGCTCTTCTCACAAACGTCAAAGTGTCATAAATGCATTATTGCTGACAATGGTGATGATGAGGTCCTGGAGAGGCGCGGAAAGGAATGAGCATGGGGCCCCAAGCCGCCCCTTATCTCCTGAAGGGTTGTACCTGTTTTATGGACAAAGAACAACTTCTGCTCCTGGAGTTGTCAGTCAAAGTCAGCTTCCCCAGTGCTAAAGTGACCACAAATAACAGAACAATTCTTACAAACTTAAATGGGAAGTACAGTAGTATATATAATTAACCGAGCATTTCAAGCTGTGAACTCCCTGTCTCCTTAAAGTCCACAAAATTGTATGACTCACAGCCATCACACCTAGGGTATACGTGCACACATATACATGTTTCGATATGTTCAGTATTTTGTTCTTGTCTAAAAATAAGGTTGCAAAATGGAATGGGAAAATCCATTTGCTCCCTTACACTGGGAACCTGATATTACCTCCAGTTTACCATCTTCCCAGTTGGCTAGATATTGTATCATTTACGGTGGGCCTCCCACAAGATTAATGGCGTCATCTGTACAGTGTTAACAGCCTAATCTTGCAAAATCTCTTTGTTTTGAAATTTGACTGTTCCTGATCTTCGTTATTTTAATTGTTTAATGTATTATAATTAATTAGATCTAACAGATTCCAATTCAGCCTGACATGTTCATATCTGTCTGCAAGCTGTGAGAAGCACAAGACAAACCAGGCTGATTCCATGCCGGCTTCTCAGTCCAGAAACCAGGTACTATTTTTGCCACTGTCTTATGTTTGTCTGCAGGCAAGTCATCTATCTTCCTGTTTCTCCAAGGGATTCCAGCTTCCTGTGTTTATGGCTTACCTGGATCTCAGCACAGGTCGAGATCTTTACAAGCAAGTGTTACGGAAGCAGGAATAACAACCCACAGCCCATCCCAAACACAGCTGCCTTCCAAGGGGGTGTCCTGGGGTGATTTTTTTGCTCTGTATTTTCCTATCGTCTGCTTATGCCCAGGAATGGGTCCTGTAACCTTGAGCTAGAGAAACCTGGCATGCTTTGTTTTTATCTATTTGAGATAAAGCACAAGGGGTTTTTTTGGGGTTTTTTTCCCCCAGTAGTCTGTCTGACTGTGAGTTAGAACAGTAGGGTTTTTTTCCTTTTAGCTGAGATTACAGTTTCTTTTAGGTTTTTTTCCCTCTTTTTATACTGTTCGGCTTAGTTTTTTTCCCCATCTGGAATATCAGACCATCTCCGAGGGAGATAGTCAGCGAGACCCTTGCCAAGAACTGCCAGACCCCCCGGCCCAGCCGGGCAGAACCTTCGAGAGGAGCTGAACCAGAAAAAAGAGAGACTCTGAAAATCCACCATCTTTCTCCATAGCAGAGAAGGTTTACTGTCTAATATTATTCATTTTTTTGTTTGTTTTTTGTGCCTGCATGCACCTTGCTTGTTAAATAAACAGTTCTTTTTCACTTCCCTCCAAGAAAATTTTAATTTCAAACCTTGACTGAGGGAAGAAGCTGAAATTCTGCCTTTCAGAGGAGACACCCTTCCAGAGTCTCCTCCCAAAATTTGTCTCAAACCGGAACAGGGGGACTGGCTGCTGTTTAAACCGAGCACAGCAATAAAGACCACGAGGCACCATGAACACGGAGGCTTGTGAATATGCATGTTGTTTCAGCATAAAACATGGAAACCTCTCTTTCCTCCCCACCCACCTCCTGTCAAATTCTGGCAAGAATTTGGTACTTCCTAGAGGACAGACTTTCTACCTACACAGAGGGATACCTTTTACTTGCTGTGCATGACAGAGCCCCATCAGAGTCATGTCAGATTTTTCCTGAAAATGCTGCTGCTGTTGCTGCTACATGCACAGGCCTGGCATCCAGATCCTTTGCACCATCTCTCCAATGGTGCATCTTCATTCTGCCCACATCCAGGTTGAAGGGAAGAATATCTTTTTGCCAGGGATTAAGAGCTAGTTGTTCTTCTTCTTGTAAGAAGAGCAACCTTTCTTTTCCACCAGTGAATGAAGTTACCTACCTTCTCTTCCCCATCACCTTAACACAGCACTTCAGTGGGAAGATCACTCATCCAGGACATGGAGGACCCAAATTCAATTTACTCCTTCACCTGAGTGAATCCATTCCTTCAGGGCACACTCTTGCTATCAGTTTCCACAAGGGGATCTTTAGCTCCTGCTAAATGTTTGTCAAATTTGTCTGAAAATTAATAACACAGCATTGATCCTAAGACCAACAGCAGGCTGCTGTTATGCTGTCCAGAGCGCACAAACAAGGGTGAAAAGATGGGGTTCTGCTCTGTGCCCTAAGGACTACTTTTGCATCTTATCTGGTGATTTCTGTGTAAAATAAACTCAGGATATCTTCCCGAGGAGTATCAGGGTTCTCTAGCACCCTCCTTGCAGCAGTAAGCAGTACAGAGAAAAATGAAACCCCCCTTATATATAACAAATCGGCCCTTGACTGAACTCATCATGAAAAAGATAGGAAGAAACAAACACATTGAGAAATCTGCTGCTGTCATCTCCACAAGAAAACCACGTTAGTGCCCCCCAACCTGATAAAAGACATTCCCTGTGACGCTGTGGACGGTCAGCTGCCCAGGGTCCCTTGAGAGTAACGAACAGATGCTCCAAGGAAGACACAACAGGTGTGACATGAAAAAAGCAGCATGCACTTGGTCCAGAAAAGATCCCCCCCATGAGGTTACAGAACAAGCCCCCACCAGTACCACACCTCAGAAATACTGCCTTTGCAGTATCCATGGTTTTGTGGCAGCCAGCCTTCTCTAAAAATGTCTAAGATTAATTAAGGCCCTCCCCCAAAAACCCCAGGAAAAACATTATCTTACATGGGAACCTTGGTACAAAAGAGCAAAGGATCTCTAGCAAACGTGGAGATCGATTTCAAAACACTAAGAGAAAAAAAGTATGTATCTCCTGTATTTTTTAATCCCTTTAATAATTATCAGATCTGTAAAAATATCGTTAGAACAACTGTAATTAAAATAATATACTGTGTGGTTTTGTCATCTTGTTTGGGGATTCTTGTCCACTCTCAAAACATAGCATAGGCTTGGTTTTAGGTAGAGACACTTTTCTTTTTGCAATTTATTTTTTTTCTGAAGGAAATGCACTTTCAAATTATATGCAGGATGGACTCAGGAATTTGAAGCAGTTTGCAGGCCGTTAGGAGTGAAAAGGGAGAGTTTGTGGCATTGGGGCCAGGTATGCTCACATCCAGCCCTTTTCATGGAGCCAGCTGGATGGCTGCGCACGGCTCAGCTGCGACTGCTCTTTGTGCTGTCAGAGGAGCTGCCGAACATTTCTGACTCAGGTGGGCAAAACACTTCATACCCCAGCAGCCATGAGCACAGACTGGGAGGAACCCGGCAGGAGCTATTGTAGCCAAGGGAGAATTTGTCAGAGCAAGAAGCTAGGGAAGGGAGAAGCAAGACAAAATCACCAGCAAGGCTAGTCTGTGGGAGGAAGATCATGGCAGGAGGGAGAGCGGGAATTTTTGGTTGGTGGCACAGCATCAAGGCACAGGAAAGAGCACTTCAGTGCTGCATATATCCAAATGGGTGTACTGAACACTCCTCAACCACCCTTTGAGCTGCTGTGCCACATTTACTTGAGGAAGTGATCTGCTGGGGATATAAATTGTTGTGTGAATGTCAGAGTGGTGCCAGGGAATGCGTGAGCCAGGGGCAGGACATGCCAAGCAAACTCCCAAACCTTCCTGGGAGTGGCACACTGTACAAGTGCCAGGAGAGGCTTCATTTACAGCTGAGGTGCAGGTACTTCAGCCTAGCTTGTTACCCAAGAACCTGCAGGAAAAATCTTCCCTGAGTTTGTATCCAGATGCTGAGGAGTAGGTTTGGCATTGCAGATCAAGTGCCTACGCACAGAGAACTTAAAAGCTTCATCAGAAAGAGTACTCCTAACTGTGCTTTCCTCATCACCAGCTACCAGTAGGAGACGGAGAAAACAAAAAGTTCAGAGAGTTTCTTCATCAGTGCTGAGCAGCTGTAGCATAGACTGCATTGATAGATGGATATAAGCCTGGAATTCAGGACATTTTGAGAACTTCCTGCCTGAACACCAACCATAGCTCTGGCTGGACACCTCCAAATCTCCGCTTTGTCTTATAAACTACTTTTTACCAAACTCCCTACCCCATGTGCCTTCTGATAGTTGTAGGATACAGTACAGATCTTCCTACATCCGATAAGACCATCTATGGATCTCATCTGTAGTAGTGATTTTTACTACTTCTTTTTCTTCAGCCAAATTTTGAAACTAGATAGAGTTCATTCTTCTTTTATTAACCTCCTTCCTTTCTGCTTTCACAGTAAGTGGAACAATTCCTTCTGCAGGTTTTTTCCCCAAATCTTGTCCCTCCACCTATTCTCCTTAGGGAGGCACCTAATCTCTGCTTTTGAGTTCTGAGCTTTCTTTGTGCACACCATCGCCTCTGAAAATTGTCTTAATCCATAGCCTAGCAAGTCTTCCTGTGTGCTGTTGTCTCCATACAACTTTTTGCATTTGCAGGTGTGAGCTGTAACCAGCTCTGGTGACAGTTTCTCTGTAAAAGAAGAAAAATGACATTGTAAAATCTGGAGCTGATCAACAAATCTGTTGGCAAAGCTCAGAGCAACTCACAGCATTCTGAAGTTAATCTACTGCTATTATTGCTGCTCACATGCTGCTTATCGTATCGTAGAGATCATCTGGTTACAGCCTAGTTGCACTCCTAATTAGCCAAGCCAGAAGCCTGCCAAGTTTGAAAAAAAAAATAGTTTAACTGAGAAGTGAGACATTAACTATTTGAGAGATAATATCATCTATAAACTTGGTAGTCTTGTTTAGCAGTTTAACCTTTTTCTCATTGAAACATCCTTTTCAAGTTAAGTAATACAAAAAAGAGAATCCAAAAGCTGGGAGAAAAAAAGAGTGCCTGCTCTGTGAGACCCTAGGCCTAGATTTTATCTTCAAAAATCATTCTTTGGGACTTAGGTTTCAAAGTCTGCCCTAGATAAATGACAAGAAAGATTGGCTTGGTAACTCTGGCTCTGGCTTGTAAATGTGATCTCAGCTCCTTTTTCAGCCTCATGTTTTTCCATATGGCCACAGACAAATCATGTGGACATTTGTCTGAGAGCTCTGTCCCTACAGAGCCTTTTCCTGTAGGATGGGGTGTAGATGTCAATTTGCTGCTGACCTTTAGATGACTGTAAAACTGTAACTTGGCCACACTGCAAGTATTCCCACTAATTTTATACTTCCTGGGGCTTGTCTATTATGCAAAACTTATCAGGTTCCACAAGCCGGAAGTTGTATAGAAGAGCAGCTTTTATCACAGCCCAGGACTATGCATGTGTGTAGTCTTTATTTTGACATCAGCTCAATTGTGTCCTGTTTAGATAATTGACCAGAGAAGAACTATGAAAATTTCCAGGCTCAATAAGTTATCCATCTTGTGGAAAAGGCAAAAAGGAAGCAAAGCATTTTTCTTTGTTTCTCCAGCTAAGCTGATTTGTAAAATATACAACTCTCACATGGTTTTTAGAGTAATACAGACCCTGTGGGACAGTTGTAAAACTCCTGTATAAGAACATTATAAAACCACTGCAATGTACTATTTGAAATGTGTGTATAGATTAAAAAAGTAATAATTTGCTTCATTCTAGTTATCCTCTCTTAAACCAGATTCATTAGTTCCCACACACGACAGCTGGGTCTTCAAAATGTCAGGTAGTTGGCAAGGGGGCATGATAAGAATCCACAAGTGTTTCAGGATTATAAATATCAAAGCAGGAGATTCTCCAGTCAGGATGGAAAGGGTAAGTACCAATTAGCTTTGTTACATCTATTGACAGGAGCACATCCCAACAGCCTGGTTGAACTACTTGGATGAAGAAACAGCCAGCCATTAACTGGCTTACACCAGGGTACATCTGAGACCTCATTTCTAAATCAGACAGAATTCTTAGACCAGTTAAGTTACAGGAACTGATGCTGAGTCAGAAGAGCAAAGGGAATACAAAGATAGTAACAGACTCCAGAGATCCTGGGAGGAAAAAAAGTATTCAGGGCCAAAAGGAAGAAGAAGAGGCAGGGCAAGAGAAGCAAGTTGTTTTGTAAGAAATTAAACAAACATGGTGAGGTTTGATTGATTGTTTTCTTAAACTGAAGTTCCTTGTCTTCTAAAATCTCCTCTGCCACTACAACCTCAGGTTCTCTTCCAAGGCCCACTGCCTACGGGGCACATGCTATGCTCAATCAAAGCCCTTTGAGCACGCTCCGTCAGGCTGGCGGCTCTCAGCCGCTGTGGAAGGGCTGCACCCACCTGCCTTCTCCTCAGCGCAGGCGTTTGTTTCATCATGAGTTTTGTCCTCTCTACAGCTGCAGTTTTTCACAGACCTTCTTTATCTTGAGATTTCAGCTCATCTTTCAAATTTGCTTGAAACTCAGCCCCAAAGTTTTTCCGGGGAATTGCTGAATGTACAGAGCAATAAACAACACAATCTCATAAACCTAACTTCAAAGGCAACCAGGCTAAAAAATTCCAGGTTTTAATTTCTGATCCTGTTCATGCCAAATGTTGTCTAACATTTCAGCAGCAATCTGCGGCCCTGAGAGCTTCCTTCAATATCCTATCAAGAATATAAAATAAATTCTGATAAATGTAGTCACTATAAAATAAAATTAGTTGAAATTGGTTGCTGGGATGCAAAACTGAAGCTGACAGGCAGTTGTGAGGAAGCTTGCAAGGAAATGCTTATTTTATGTATTTCTTTGGGGCTTAGCAGCCTGGAGCTGTCAAGATGGTTTTGCACATGCTCGGCAGCAAAAACAAGGGAACTGCGCAATTTTACCAGTAGAAAATGTAAGTTCCTACTGCATTAAGCAAAGCTTCAAGATTAGAAGTGCTATTAATGCCTATAACTTGAATAAAGTTACTTTAGTATGTATTTAGGGGCCTAAGTTTTCCTTGTAAAACTATATTTTGAATTTCTTTAGTAGCCTGTTGTGATAATTTTGCCAAGGGCTTGTGAAAATCCAAGTAAAATATATTAGTAAATTCACCTTCATCCACAGCTCCATTGAACTGTTCAGATACCAGTAAGTGATTAATGAGATTTTTTTACTCTAGAAATTGTCTTTTATTGAACCATCTCATAAAATGATCTTTGAAGTGCTGTCTCATTTTACTTTTAACTTCTAATTATTACCTGATAAACAATTCACTGTATTAATAATTCCTTGGATTACCCTATAGACATACAGGTTCCATATGTTACCCATATGTTGATCCTTTTAATGGCAAATGTTTCTAGTGAGAGTTTAGAAGTTGGCATGTATCCTACAAGAGCTATGCTGTTTCATTTTTTAGGTCCTTCAGAAATCCTCAGAACACACCCTATGAGACTTGCACCTTAGCATTTTTTTTTTCTGATCCCTTCAACTCCAACAACTATGTTCTGTTTCTGAAGAATGCAAAGAAAATAAATAATGTATCTTTAAAAAATAAGAGACAAACTCAGGATAAATGCATGTAAGATGAGAAGCTCTGAAATTAAGTGGCACAACTGATTTGAACCAAGACATTATGAAGCCATTTTTCTGACAATCAACATTAAAATAACATTAGCTAGTAAGCACAAATAAATAAAAAATAAGTCCAAAATTAAATCAAAGTAGGTATAATAGAATGATGTTAGTCTCAAGTTTGCTTCAAGACATCCTGTCTGTTCTGGCAACACTTTCTAAGTGTTATCCTGCTCACTCAAGAGCAGTTACACATAGTGGAAATGAATACAAGCTAAAAGAGTTCTGAGTTCCCAAATCCCAATGGCTGTTGTTTGCAAAGAGTAAAGACCTGCAGTCATCTAAAAATGAAGAGGATTACTCTGGATTCAGTAATTCAGTCATTCAGCCATGTGTGGAGGATGGGGATAAGACTGAGGCACAGTTAGTTTATCAGTGCCGTGCTGAGCTCACTCGAACTCATACCTGCAGCCCCAGAGGACCCAGGTTCAGTCAGTGCTCCCAGCGGAGCAGAGCGAGTGCCCAACCACCTCCACATGTCCCAGGGCACAGCATGCCCACCTCGGCACCATCCATCTTGCTTCCTGCAGGCAGAAATGGGGAAGAAAATAGATCTGATGGGCTCTTTTAGTGTATCTTTGGAAGACACGCAGATACCTCAGCATTAGGCAATCAGATAGGAATGAGAATATAATAAAATCACAATATATAAACCATATATATTCTACTTGCAGGCCTCTATCTAGCCAAGTGTTTTCAAACATTCATGTCAAATCTCCTTCTTGTTGTTGATGGTGGGGTATTTCATTTGGTTTCCTCAAAGCTCTGATGACTGCAGCAGCATCCCTAAAACACTTGCTCCCTAGCTGCATCTCAGAATAGTCTGATTAATCAACCTTACTCATGAGTGATGAACTTTGTTCTTACATGCAGCTTTTGAGTTCATATCTAATATTGCAAGATCAATGCAGGTACAGAAAAAAACTGGATTTTCCCTGAGAAAGCAGATACAGCCAAAGCAATGGCCCGATGCTTTTTTTAAAAATGAGCTCTCAACAACTCAAGAATTTGCATACTTTTACAATGTCACTAGTGTACTTGAACACTACAATGAAAGGAAATAAATGAGATTCAGGACCTATACATACATACAAACACACATATATATATGTAACAGCCTCACCACCCAGGCCTCTCAAACCCTCCTTTCAGCTAATGGATTATTGGAAGTTACTGCAGCCCTGTAAGTGCAGCCAGTTCCTGATGTTTTCCCCCATCTCATACACTGAGGGTCAGAAATAAAGTTGTTTAGAGTAAATTCAGCTCTTAGCGATCCCTCTGCAAGTTACAGTCCTTCATAAGTTTCAGGAGCTTTTTCTAAACAAGACCAGCATCTAGCTTCCTTTCTCAGAAAGGTCAGTAGGAAGCAAAGAACACTGCTGATTTGTCTTCATCACTTGGTTCTGTGAAGGCAGTTGCCATTTTACCTCACTTTTTTTCAGAATCAGGGAACGTGGTAACTTACAATTCATCATTTCTATGCCATTTATTTGTTGTGTATCCTAACATTCTTCTTGGATACTTGTCACTGTTGACAAGATGTTTGCAAACATTTTTAAATTATTTTGGTGGAAAGTATCTTTGCGTTGTACTGACAGGTGAATTTGAGGAATGACCCTTAGAGACACTTCCAACCATGCACTAACTCTCTAATATATATACTTAAATCCATCCATATACAAAATCATTTGAGTATTTGAATCCAAGCTAAAAGATTACTTACTCAGGACTCACTGGTACATTGATTCTTTGGCTAGATCTGTAATTTTTATAAAAAAACGAGACTACAAACAGACAGATGAGGAGGTTGCAGAAGGTTTGATGAGGCAGAAAGAAAGGCCATGTGAGATCCAGCAGCTCCAACTACTTTCCACTCAGTGATGGAAAATAGTAGCCTTATCCACAATTCATATTTTATCACTGGCACCAGACAGAGAGTCAGAATCTGACTCATTTTAGAACACTGGGGGTGGGGGGAGGGAACAAAAAAGAAAAGAACACTCTAAATGCATGAATCCTTCATGAAAGTCTTTCAGTTGGGTCAACCTACAAGAGTTGGTTGAGGACCAAAGGTATCTGTTGATTCAGAAGCACAATCAGACTACAAAGGAGATGAACAAAAGATCTCATTCCCTTGTGCAAAGTTTGAAGTTTGGCTTGCAAATCACAGGCAGTGGCCAAGGAAAGAAATAAAGATAAGCACGATATATTTCTAAAACTGCCAACAAATGTTTTATTCCAGAAAGGTTGTAATAATCAAATTATATTGCTCTTGCTAAGTGGGGGGAAAGACATTCAAAGCCCTTCAGAAGCACACAAAGGCTGCATAAAAACACACCCATATGCAGATAATCATGTAGTCTGAGAATCAGCACAGAAAGGTATGTAACAAAATCACAACAGTCAGGATTTTAAGCAAGCAGCTTTTGGAAATGTAGCTCTTAACAGTAGGAGAGCACATGACAGAGCTGCCAAATCTTCTTTTCTTCTCTCTGCAGGCCGTAAATTTGCAGAATCATCTCCTGGTCTCTGGGGAAATGCCCTTTGCTAGGCTGCCTTTCCTCATTTTCCTGTTCCCAGGGAAAAAAAAAAACCAAAGACCAACCAACAGTAACTCAGAACATCTCCACTTTCTAGCAGCAGCCTGGTTAGCACCAGACTGGAAAGCTCACCACCACTGAGCTTTCCAGTCTGGACAGCATTCACCAGCTTCTAAGAGCTATTCCTATGGATTTCCTGGGTTGTCGTCCTGGTCTATGTGAGGGTGACCCCCCACAAAATCCTGCCATCCTCTTCTAGTGTGGGGATAAGCCTACCTTGTACTCATCTATTTTTAATTAATTACATTTAAGCACAGGACAGAATAACTAAGCACTTGTGGAGAAAGGATGGGAGGGAGGAAGAACTAAAAGCTGTTTTAGAGGGGAAATAAAAGATATCCGGAGTAATTTTATCCCCTCCCAATCCCTCCATTTCTTCTTCTCATGTAAGAATGTAAAGTAAGAATGAGTGTAAATAAACATGCATATATGTACTTTCATATGCAAATGTTTCTAACTCTACAAATGAGTTTTTGCTGCTGGCTGCTGCCTGACAGTCTGAGATAGTGAAACTGCAAGTCATCGAACAAAAAGCTGTGAGGAGAGCAACAGAGAAAATGCATCTGAAGAACAGGAAAGCTGCTTAAAGCCTAGGTTTTTAAGAGACCAAGTTCCCTGGTCAAAACTGCAAGAAGTAAGACAAAATAAAACATTTCACAATGGAGGAAAAGTGCAGGAAATATAAGAATAGAAGACAGCAGGAAAGTATCTGTTCAAGAGACAGCATATGCAAAGGTGAGTAATGTCTAATTCCTTGGATTTGTTTCAAATGGCAGCGTTCATGAAATCCAGAGGAGTGGAAATGGTGTTTGGCAAAAATAGCCCGCTTAAAGGGGAAGGAGTGCAGCATCTATTGACGCATGGGGCTGCTAGCAAACAAAAACTATGGTTCGTGGCAATTAGGGTTGTTGCAGGAGACGTTTCATTCACTCCAAAACCAAAAATAATGGAAAGGACAGAACGGAAAGGCTGATGTTTTCCTTCCACAAAATTATTAACACTGCCTACAGTATTGCAGCCTACTTCACAAGGGGTTCCCCTATATTTCCTGGAAATATCAAAAAGCAGTACACACTTGTGCTTCTTCTAATGCATGCTCCAGTCTGGGTTCTTTATGCACTTTTAAGGATTATCATTTTTCCTGTACCAGTTAATTTTTCATCATGTTACCACAAAATATTCAAATACCTCTGAAAATGTATGGTCTATATTTGGGTGGTTGCCATTTCAATGAGACTTTTCTACAAAATAAAGGTTTTTAGCTTATGTTAAAAATGAACTCTGTAACATAACTTGAAACAAGTTGCAGCAAATGCTGTGCCATCATACCATCTGTGTTCAAGTACAACTCTAAAGCTCTCCTCCTATTGCTTCCTGAAGTGGAAAATAATGGTAAAAAAATAAAAACAGATAAGATGAAGCAGCATTGTGTATTGGAATACATTATGAACCTGAGCCTTACAATGTTTATTTCAAAAAAACCCCCTCTGTACCTGTATACTCCAACAAAGCATCATTTGGAAACCAAAGAGGAAGGTTATATTCTTCACATTTAAATTGAGCAACAGTGATGTTCTCACCTGACACAGCTAGTAAATTCTGGTGAGCTTCACTCTACACAATATTGCCTATTTTGCTTTTTTTAGCTCTCTTCACAAGCTTTCCAACAATATTCCATAGGAACGTGAGCAAAATTCATTAAACCTTGGAGTTAATGGAAGGAACTAGAACTGATAAATAATTTTTAAAATATCCCACTGCTAAATTAATGTCTAAGATAACGGAGGTTGATGGACAAAACTTACATGGAGTAAAATATACATTATGACAAACCCCAACACACATCTTATGCCACAAGGAAGGATGGTAAGAAATCCAGAAACAAACTCTGCAGGTAAAATGCCACCACGGAAGAACTAATTGTTCTTTATATGATACAATGAAGAAAAGCCCAGTTCTTAAAAAGTCAGCTTTGTCGTGAGGAGCTTAAAGTAGCACCTTTTTGATATTTAGTCAAAATGCAGGATCACTGTTTCAAAGATTAAAGTGACCCCGTTCTGATGACTTTATCTCACTCTCAGGTCTACAGTCACTCTGTCACCGCAGGGTGGAAGGAAAACAAGGATCACGCTGGGAAGCTGTCCTGGAACTGCCTGGAACAGAGAGAGAGAGGCGTGCAAGCAGGAGCAGGAGGCAGCGCATCTGCGGGAGAACCTGTAGATGCTGTTTCCTCCGGCACCGAACCAACCTGCTCCCGGCCACTCCAGAACACAAATACATCCGTAACTTCCTCTTGCTTTCCCAGGAGCAAGCACCTCACTCCTCCTGTGCTACTCCCTCACCAACAGATTTTTATGACTGTCGGCATAACCACGGGCCCGTCCTGCGCCGGGGCTCCTGCTGCGTGAGTTGTTTGGAACAAGCAGTCGGTCAGGCGAGCCCGTGCGGTCGGGGCGGGCGGCGCCCGGGGAGCTGCTGCCTCTGGATTTCCAGCTGTGGCCGCACAGCCGGGATGCGGTCGCCGGGCACGTGACGTTAGCCCGAGGTTTTCCGTGAGGTTCGCGCCGGCAGGAACGGGGCAGAGCTCACCGGGGTTTCCCGCAGGCACGGCGGCCTGGAGCAAGCCCGCGGCAGGGAATCCCCTTCCCACTCTGGAGATGCTCCTGTCTCATGGCACTGCCAGGTACTACATGGTTCTACAAGAGAACCTTTAGCCTACCTAGCCCTTTTCAAAAAATATATCGAGGTGCTTTCTCCATCTTATTATTCTCCATTTTATTTCTAATCTTGTTAGACAGGGCTGATCCCACAGGCCAGAAGAAAGCAGGAGAGGTCAGGATACTGCAACTTGAGACAGGGATTCAAGCTGGGGCATGCTGTTCAGAAAGGGGACAAGTGAATGCCGATTTCCAACACCTTTAGGAAACCCTTTCTTTTGTTTTTCCAGAAAATTAAAAAGCGTTTCCAACAACAGCAATGTTTATTAATATTCTTCCTACTCCTGTCAGCACGTTCTCATCAACGTTTGGATGGTGCTGTCCGAAATGCCTGCTTGCCTTTCCAAGGGAGAGGCTTCCAGAGGGATCGTCCTGCCGCAGAGCCGCGGCGCACCCATCCGCCGGCCCCGGGAGCGTCTCCCGGGGCCCTGCCGCCATCCCCGGGCTCCCATCCTCTTCTGGACCTCTCGTTCGTAACCCACAGCACGCACCGCGCTCCCGGTGCAGGATGCGGCTCCCGGGGCGCGGTTCGCTGCGGAGCCGTCCCGCAGCCGCGCCGGTGCCGGGACAGACCCGGGCCCCTGGGGGCTCAGCCACCCAGCCACGCGCGGGGGTTACTGGGGACACTGGGCTCTCCGGACGGCACAAAGCCCGGAGAGCCCGCCCGGGGTGCGCGGGGGGCGGCGGTGACATCCGCGCACACCCCGCGCCTGCACGAGGAGGCGGCGCTGCCGCCCCCGCTCTGTGCCGCAGGCGCGGGCAGCGCTCCGCCGCCCACGGGCGGGTGCGGGGGTGT